>PVIW01003832.1:0-74195 GCA_004026585.1 Noctilio leporinus
GGGGAGAGGGTCACCTGCAGCGGGGAAGGGCCACCTGCAGCAGGGAGAGGGCCACCTGCAGCGGGGGGAGGGCCACCTGCAGCGGGGGGAGGGCCCAAGGTTCTGCGTTCCTGCCCGGAAGAGGTGAACCCGCCAACATTCATGAAATGACCTGTAGAGAGAGCCCTACAAATCAGCTGAACTGATTGAATGATGATCGTCAAAAACAGCATCCACACCCTGAAGCCAACCCGCCCTGGTGCGCGGGATTCCGAAGGCTCCAGAAGAACGTTTGTACAGATGCTTTCCCAAGGGTTTCTACCTGTGAGGTGTCGGCAGGACCGGAGAGGGGACAGGTGTGCCCACTCGATGGCTGCTGTGTCCCCAGGGGCGTATGAGGACGGATTCTAACCCAGCCCAAGCTGACTCCAGCACCCCTGCCGCAACACCACCTACGAAGAGCCTATTTCCATAGAAACGACATGAAGGACGCGCCGCTCCCCGTTTTCCTGGCCGCCCTCATCTCTGCTCTGCCCTGGTCTTGGGCAGCATCAGCTCTGGGAACAGGAGCCTGGGCGGCCCCTCGGAGCAGGGGAGGGTCCGCAGGGAAGGCAGGGCCTGGGTGAGCCCCATGCACAACCTCAACCACACGCTGTCTTGTGTGTCTGCGTGAACCCAGCGCCCCTCCTTTCTCTGCTTCCCCCCAGCTCTCCCTGGGGGCAGCCTGAACCCCACAGAGGTGCCTGCCCTCCTTGCTGCTAAGGGGACTTGGTTTACTGATTCGGAGCTTCAGGCTTATGCCGACCACCGCGGCAGCGTCTGCATGGCTCACCATCCGACACCTGTGCACCCCTGGGGACAAGTCACATCCAAATGTCAGGAAGCCAGAACCGCCAGGAGGGCCAAGGGCGAGCACAGGCTGGAGCTAAGCCACCCGGGGGGTGAGCGCCTACCCTGGGGACTCCAGGGTGGCAACTGCAGGCCACACTGATCGTGGGTTGGTGGAGACCCCCGACCCGCCCTCCTCCCCTCTCTGCACCAGCCGAGAGGGGAGCTTCAAGCCAGAATACATTTGAATGACAAAATAATTTATGCCTAATTAGGGTGCAGGATTGAAAATTAGGCGTTTAACCGCATAATCACAGAGCTGCTGGAGCCCATTGTTTTGCCATCAGCCCCTCTTTCCGGACTCCCGCTCAACTCCAGGGCCTCCTCCCTGCCCGCTGCCTCGCCTTCTCTGTAAATGACGCCGAACCAGCCTTCCCGAAGCTCTGCCCGTCCCTTCACAAGCTTCTTCCAAAAAGTGTGTAGAGATGATGCATCAGCATCCTAGTTCCAGCGTTTAGGACTAGGCGAGTGGTCCCATGGCCCCTGCCCGGGCACCAGGCCCACGCCCACGTCTTCCGGTCCTACGGGCAGGTCTGCATGGCTGGTGGTCCCACCACATCCCTCCGTCTGAGAGTAGACCCTTCTGCAGACCCAAATCCTGCCCATTCTTCAAGGCTCAATGCAAACACCACCTGCCCATGAGTTCTTTGAGGAGATGACAAGAAGTCACGTCCCCACCCTTCACTGCTCAGTATCTCCGCCAATCAACTTCTTTTAAGATTTTATTCATTATTTTCAGAAAGGCAGGGAGGGAAGAAGAAAGGGAGAGAAACATCCATGTACGGTTGCCTTTCACCTGCCTCCAGCTATGGACCTGGCTGGAGACCTGGCTTGTAACCTGGTTATGTGCCCTGGCTGGGAATTGAACCAGCGATCTTTGGTTCGCAGGTCAGCACCTTATCCACTGAGCCACCAGTCAGTCAACGTGCTATTGCACATCTTTATCTCACTGGCCCTGGAAGAGACCTCAATCTCTAACCTGTGCAGCCTACCCTTGGGCTCCCAAAGGCAACGCTGTGGGTTAGGGTGACAGAGGCTGGCCGTGTCCCCCTGAACCCCTCAAGATAGATCAGGGAAGAACCAACGCTCTCCAAGCAGGAAGCTTCCTCTTCATGGGTGCCTGAACCCCACAAGCTGTCACTGTCCCCTCTGGTCTCCTCTTAGCTTCTGATCAGCTACCTTTGCAGACATTTCCCACGTGCACTTCCAGGGGCCAGCTCTGCACCCCATCCTCCCCCCACCCCACCCTGTTTCTGCCAATGGCTTTGACTATTATTCCAACCAAAGAAAAGACTTCCCCCTACTTCCTCCATCACTGCTCTGGACCTGGGTCAGACGTCCCTCTGTCCTGCGGACACCTGCCCCTCCAGCACCAGCTCTGCTCCGTTTATTTCCTCTTTCCGTAGCACTGCTAGTATTTCTCTCTGTACCATCGTTTACCCCGAGGACAGAACCCTGCTCAGGTGTCTGCAGTGTCACACAGTGGTGGGTCCATCCCTATGGGGCCACAGCTCTCGGGCTTATCAAAATCCCTGGGTGTATCCCGGACGGTGTTTCCACCTGACATTAGCCTTCAACTCAGGAAACGGAGTCAAGCCGACGGGCCATGCTTGGTGAAGCTGGCCATCAGCCCTTCTTTCTCTCTGACAAACTCACACCACTGCTCCTCCTGGTTCTCAGGCCTTCGGATTCAGGCTGAAGCCCCACCACCAGTATTCCTGGGTCTCCGCCTTATCGCCGGTCCGTCCTGGGGCCTCTCAGCCACCATAACCCCGAGAGCCAGTTCTGCATGACAAATGCAGAGCGCTGGAGAGATGATTCAGGTGTGCGATGGCCCTTGGCAAGGGTGGCCTCCAAGACCCATTTCACCATGTAGAGGCTTCTGCCTCTGGGTCTCTACTCCTTGGAGGCCAGGGGTCCTGTTTCCTGGGCCAGAGGAGGAGGTCCTGTTGGCAAGTCGCCGCTCTTGTCTTTGGCTGACCACTGAGAACACTGACCCTTCTTGAACGTATTGATTCATTTAATCATTTTAGAGCTGAATCTTGCTGAGCTGGACACCCTTCTCTTCTGTTTTACATTTTTATATAAACTGTATATAAACTACATCTATTATGTGTTCTCTTACTTTTTTAATTCTCATGACAGGAAAAATCATGCCGATGAATGAGCAGAATAAAATGCAAATACTTCCTTCAACTGTATTTTGTTTTTACAAATAGCGGACCACGCTGTGGCGTTCCAAAGCCGGATTTTCGGGGAACAATGGACCGCGAACACATTTCCGTACCGTTAAATGCTCTGTCATCACCAGTTGGTGTGGCTACAGGAATGGCCCAGAATCGATGCGCCATCTATTTGGCCAGCTCCCCATTGCTGGAGAATTGGGTTATTTCCAGTTTCCAGCAGCTCATCAAGCTGCTCCTTCCAAAGAAAAATCTTTCCACAGAAATGGCTTGTGCACCTCCAAACATGGGTGTTTTCAGCTCCAACAATTGTACGGTCCAAGTTCACCGACAAGCCTTTGTCAACCACCGTCCTTGGGAATTCCCACACACGCCCCCTGTCACAGACGCTCTTCACCTCCCGGGGATGTTCCCTGCTTCTACACATCCCTCCGAGTTCTCCCAACTATTCTCGAAGGTGCACGCTTCCTTTAAAATACCTTTTTTGAAGCATTTAAATTAACTACTAGGAAAAGCAGGAATAACTGTTGTGCCCTCCTCCCAGGGCAAAGACTGGAGGAACATGAAGGAAGCAGGTCCTATGCAGGGACACTGGTCAGCACTGGAGGCTGGGCAGTGTGGCGAGTCTGGGACCCCCACTGCCAGCACCTCCGTGACCTGACCTGGTGGCTGTGTGTACCCCATCTCCCCCTGCCTTGCACGTTTGTCCCTACTTTTCCAGGTCGTGTGTGTTACTGGTTGGCTATTCTACAGTTGTTCAATGTACAGGTTCCAATCTTCACTGTAACAAATTACAATGTGAGGGACAGAGAAAATACCTTTTTCAGCATGCTTACAAAATGATTTTACTGTAGGAAACTGGGAAAATGCCAATTTTTAAAAAATATTCATTTAGAGATAACCACTGTTGGCAGTTTGGTGGCACCGCAGCTGCGCAGGACTGCAGCAGTGGTCGGCGGTGGAAAGTGCACACCTGGGGAGGCTCCCGGCACCAGACCAGACTACACGGCTCACAGTTTCAGCGCCAGGAAAACAGAGCCTCACTGCTTCTGACTGTGGGAACCAGTGGGGTTGGGGTGGAGGAAGAAACTGCGGGTCTCTCAGCATAGTCTGCTTGTTTAGAGGTCCCCACAGTCCTGGAACATCCACAGACCCACCCAGTCTGGGAACCACGGCCAGGGCAACAGCTAGAGAGGCGCCAGTCCCACACGGGAAGTGGGAGATGTGACTGGAAAAGGGGTGAGTGCTGAGCAAGTGGCATTGTTCCCTCTCAGGCCCTCCCCCACCCATACACAGCACCACAATGTGGGGAAACAGGGCACTCCACACTGGTAAATACCTAGGGCTCCTCCTCTTACAATGTAAGAGATGTGGCAGCTCTACCAAAGACACAGAGGCAAACACAGGAGTCTGTCAAGTTGAGGAGACAGAGAAGTGTGGCCTAAAGAAGGAAACAGATCAAGGTTCCAATGGGAGAACTAAGCCACAAGGAGACAGCCAACCTAACAAACACAGAGTTCAAAACGCTGGTGATAAAGATGCTCACAGACTTGACAGACATGCTTGAGTACAGCAAATGTAGAGGGAAGAAGTGAAGGCAATGCTAACTAAGCAAAATCCACACAAAACCAATAGTGAAGGAAAGGATACTGGGGTTCAAATAAATAATCTGGAACATAAGGAAGAAATAAACAGTCAACCAGTACAAAATGAGAAATAAGAATTGAAAAAATGAGAGGCCTAGGAACCTCTGGGACAATTTTAAACATGCCAACATTTGAATCATAGAGGTGCTAAAAAGAGAAGAGGAAGAACAAGAAATTAAAAATTTGTGTGAAAAAATAATGAAGGAAAACTTCCCTAATTTGGCAAAGGAAATAGACATACAAGTCCAAGAAGCACAGAGAGTACCAAACAAGGTAGACCCGAAGAGGACCACACCAAGACACATCATAATTAAAATGCCAAAGGTTAAAAATAGAGAACCTTAAAAGCAGCAAGAGGAAAGAAGAGAGTTACCTGCAAAGGGGTTCCCATAAGACTATCACCTGATTTCTTAAAAAAAAACTTTGCAGGCAAGAAGGGCCTGGCAAGAAGCATTCAAAGTGATGAGAAGCAAGGGTCTACAACCAAGATGACTCTATCCAGCAAAGCTGTCGTTTAGAATGAAAGTTCAGATAAAGTGCTTCCCAGACAAGGTAAAGCTAAAGAATTTCATCATCACAAGCCATTATTATATGAAATGTTAAAAGGACTTATTTAAGAAAAAGAGGATCAAAATTATGAACATTAAAAAGACAACAAAGCCCTGGCTGGTAGCACAGTGGTTAAGGTGCTGGCCTGCGAACCCAAAGGTCACAGGTTCGATTCCCCAGCCAGGGCACATAACCAGGTTGCAAACCAGGTCTCCAGTCAGGTCTGTGGCTGGAGGCAGGTGAAACGCAACCGTATATTGATGTCTGTCTCCCTCTCTGCCTCTCTCCCATCCCCTCTTTCTAAAAATAATGAAATAAAATCTTTTAAAAAAAAGACAACAGACTCAACTACCAACAACAGAATCTAAAAATAAATAAATAAAAACAAAAATAAACTAAACAAACAATCAGAATAGGATTAGAACCATAAGTATGGGGATCTTTGGTAGGGTTATCGGCGGGGAGGGGGAAGGGAGAGAAATAGGGAAATGGTGCAGGGAGGAAACATAATGGGAACAAGATAGACAGGGGGAATGTTAAGGATAATACAGGAAATGATGAAACCAGGAAACATATATGCATAACCCATGGACACGAACTAAGCAGGGTGGGATTGCTGGAGGGAAGAGGGGTCCTGGGTAGAGAGAAGCAAAGGGAAAAGAAAGTGGGACAACTGTAACAGTATAATGAATACAATACACTTACAAATTAATAAATAAATCAGAAACCCCTAAATCTTCATAAAGGGAAGGAAAAAGTAGAGATAACCACTGCTAATATTTGGAACCCATCCTTGCCATTTTTCTCTAATCATAATTCCATAGATAGGCACTGTCTCAAACATCACATCAGGCGCTATACATTCTGCCTTCCAGAAATAGCATGTCCACCAGGAATGTCTGTCCTTCTCCGCAGTGCCCCTCCACACACGCGCCCACATTCTTAAAGTTTTGTCAGTTGATTATCTTGGTTTAATTTGCATTTCTCCGAACATTGAAGAAGTTATTATTTTTGAGAGCTCTGTCGGCATCGTCCCTTCGCTTTGTTAAATGGCTGCCCGTGTCCTTGGCTGCTTGCCGACAGAGACTTGGACACATGCTCACCGGACGTTAAGAAGCTCTCTCCGCAGGAAGGTCGGAGCCTCTGCCCGACTTCTCACTCGTGCCCTTGGGGCTCGTTCTCAGGGCTCCTGGACATTCAGAACTTTGAAGTTGCTTGTTCGGCCAACTCTCTCTCCTTCTAGAGTCTTTCTGTAATTCTCAGGGAGCTCCTCTTCACCCCAAAGGAATAAAATATGTACCTGGATTCTCCTTTCGTGGTTCCGTGACTTCATGTTCATTATTTATTCTTTAAATCATCTGGGACTTCTTTTGGTGCCAAAGATGAAGGAGTGGCCTTGTTATGTTCCCCATCGTCCCAGCTCCGTTTATGGAACATCCTACTGTCCCTAGAGAATTCAGTGCTGCTATTTTATAATCCAAACCTATGAATCATTTCTGTGTCTAAATTTTTTGCGCTCTTCTACTGAACCCCCCTCGTTGCTCCGTGTGCTTCGAGAATCGCTGTAACTGTTGCGTGTGTCCCCACCTGCCAAGGCAGGGATCTCTCTACGTCCTTCTCTTAATGAGTTTCCTGAACAACCACAGTGCCACTTTGTGCTTCCAGGATTCCCTCCTACACACCCTTCCCGGTTTCCTAACGTGGCTGGTGTATAGAAAACTATTGATTTTGCTAATTTGGAAGGTCAGTAGGCTAGCTTACTGAACCATGTTGTAAGATCTCCCTAATATCATTCCATTGATTCACTGGAATTTCAGAGCTGCGTCATCTGCCGACAGTGGTTGACCATTTTCATTTTTCATTTTATTTTTTTACGTAGCTTTTAATGAAAAATACTAAAAATCACATTTCCTGGATACCTGACTTTGTGCTGCGGAAGAGGCTTTGGCCCCGAGGACGCGGGACACCCCACCCTGCACGCGCCCAGCGGCGTTCACCCACTGCTGCTCCCGGGGTGGGAGAGAACGCCTGGGGGCGGGGACGTCTCAGGCCGCCTCCGAGTGGCAGGTCGTCTCCTGCATTCATCACGTGCTATGGTGGCACGAACTATCCCCAAGGCCTGACGGCCAAAAACGACACGCATTTGTCACTGCCCTGTGTGTCTGCGGGCCAGGACCCCAGGCACATCTGGGTGGGTCTCATGAGGGTGTCATCCTCTCAAGACCCCACAGCCTAAGGCTTCCCAGGTCACTCCCTTGGGACGCTCCGTGGGGCGCCTCACAATGTGGCAGCTGGGGGGTCTCCCCCAAGGGTTTGCCTATTGGTTGTTGGTTAGTTGGCCGGTTTGCTTTTTACTCTGTGACCATCCCAAAGGTGGCGCAGTGCCCAGGCTCCGAGGCCTCTCCTGAGCCTGTGGTGACACAGGACCTGCCCCCGCCTCCACCACACGCCCCCCGGACCCGGCCAGCCCTGCCGCACTCTCTGCCCCATCGCTCACAGGGTCCCCTCAAGATTTCTGTCACAGTGACAGGCCCAGCCCCGGATCCCTCGCTGGCACAGACCATCCCTCTTCTTCTCCTTGTCCCCTGTTTCCATGACTCCCTGGAAGGGGAGGTGGAGACACTAAGAAAGGAGGTGACTGTCCCAAGCTTCCTCTGCACCCTTCAGGTGGCTTGACCCCATCTGCTCTGGTCCATCGGGTTGACTCAAACCTTAATCCTCAGAAGGCAAGTGTATCACCTTATGTCACCGGCTTGGGGGACCTTCCATGCCACCCCTCTTGGCATCCGTGATGCCGTGATTAACTGAAGAACTTAAAAAGCTGTGAAGTGTGTGAGACACACAGCTGGTCTGGGAGCGACACAGGAGCTGGGGGACACACAGCTTGTCTGGGAGTGAGACCGGCTGGAGGGACACACATTCGGTCTGGGAGGGACCTTGTGTTGGAGAACCAGCTCCCCGGAAGCTCCGGAGACCAGGAGACAGGCCCAGGCCGCATAGAACTCCTCCGCACACGCACAGTGCTGGCCCCTTACCCTGAGGCCACCGTGGGGTCTGAGTACTCAGGACTGGCCACGCCCCCAGATCACGACCCTCCGTGGCCAACGGAGGCGTGATGGTGCTGAGTCCTATCAGGCAGCTGAGACTCAATCACACCAACATATCCACTCCGGCGTTGTTACTTTGCTGCTAACTAGTTCAAAACCAAGAGCACAGGTGGAGAAAGAGCTGCAAGGCTGACGCTCTGGGATGGCCTGCCTGCGGGCTCCACGCGGCTCCCCGGGCCTCCACGTCAGCGGACCTCCACGCTGGGGGCCAACCGCAGGACGCACAGCATTCTAGAAAACACGCTTCTCGACGGGGATCCGCGTTATGAGCCCTGCATCTAAACAATTTGCAAGCGTCACTTGACCTAGGTCCCAGACAGTATAGATCACTGAAAGTCCATGAACTATGGTAAGCGCCGACGATTCCTTCAAAGTTAAAGAAGGATCAAACAGCCTCTATCTGATTCGGAGAAGGCTGGGATCTACTTGCCCTTGGTTGGTTAACTATATTCTGCTCCTTCCAAGGGCAGCCGAAGAAGGAGAAAGGCAAATGTAAGACTCTGGGGATGTTCAGGGGAAACGTTGCTCGGGGGGTCTTTTCCCCTCCAACGAAGGTCCAGCTGCCAGGACGGAGGTGGGGGGCGGGCAGGGGGACGGCCCCCGAGCTCATCAGGAAAGATCAAAGAAATAGAGATGAGAAGATGTCACACTGACATCAAGAAATTCCTGTTGCCTTAAATATAATTTGTGTGAGTTACATTTCAATTCCTGATTTATACAGAGCAGGGTTGATCAAGAACGGCAGTATCACAAAATTAGCCAGAATAATTAGCATAGCGCCTGCGCCGCTGATTAAACACCCAGCACATCGCTGGGTAATTAAGATCGGTGGGGGCCGTGTTTTGAGGTTTGTCATCTTATTATTGGCCTCACGAGTGCTTCCTCTTCACCTCCCTTCTGATTTGAAGGTGATGGCAAGCGCTAGTCATATGCGACGGGGCCCTTTCGGTTACCTTGCCCGCCCTGCGATCGGGGCTGCGGTCCCGGCCCTGCCCCTCCGAGTCAGAGTGCTTTCGGGGGAAAGGCTTTTGGTGCTGCAAAGCGTTTGGCGCTTGGAAATTCAGGTTCGAAAATGTCTGTCAAAACACATCATTCCTCGGCCGCAGGGAGAACCAAGAGCCAACCACGCCCTCCGCAGAGCTGGCCCGACGCCTACGCAGAATACTGAGCCCGTGGGTTCGCATCTCCTTTCCGGGCCTGAGAATGTCCCCGTCCCGGTTACTTTCTGTCCCGGTGACACTGGAGGGCAGTCCCTTGGGGGCCCGTGACCATCAGACGTAGGGACCATGAGGAGGAGAGCCCCTCCGCCCGGAACACACAGAAATCCGCCAGACGGGCTCTGCACGCCCACAGTGAGGAATCGGGGGACGTAAGCCCAGGGACCAGCCCCACAGGCCACAGAGGCAGCTGCTAACGCTTGGTGAATCTTTCTGGCTCGCTTAGGTGGTGCTTTTGTCTTCTGGGCACCAGCCAGTCCATCTCTGAACCTGGAAACCTAAGATTTCACTCCATTCTCTCCAGTCCAAAAACGTGTCCAGTTTGCAGTCCCAGGGCCCCTCCTTCCAGAAGGAGCGCAGGTGGTGGATAGCGGGGGCCTGGGGGATTCATTCCTGTCCTGCCCCTGCAGGCGGGGGTGGGGAGCCTGATGCGAGAGGCCCTGGCGGGGATGTAACCCAAACCTGCGTCTATTTATAGCACCTCCACACACTCTGGGGGCAGCTGCTGCTAACTTTGCACCAGTGGGAGGGAGGTCGGTCACCCCACGCTCAGCACTGCAATGTCCACCTCTGACGGCCTTCCCGACTACCCGCTCAGCTCAGACTTGGTGAAGAGGCTGAAGTCCGCGCTGGACACCGGGGATGACACGGCCGTGAGGCACATGCTCTGCACCCAAGTCCGGCCCGTGGACGCCGTGATAGAACTGGCCAACGACGACTGGATGAAAGACCCCTCGGCCCAGCTGCCCCCTGGGGTGCTCGTAGGTAACCACGGGGAACCCCCCGAGTCTGAATCTACACAATGCATCCTGCGGGCATGTGACGGGTGGGCCCGTCCTGGAGGGGGAACGGGAGGGCAGGTGGCTGGGAAGGCCAGTGCCACGACCCCGGCTGTCAGACCCTTGTATCTGCACGCACACACATGCTGCGCACTGGCCGTGTGTGCCCACGTGTTACAGAGGCACCGACGTGTTCTATGAGCATCCTACAAAAATTTGAAAACAGAAAAACAAGTCCATGACGCCACCATCCCCATGCAGTGCCCGTGTTTTCCCAAGCAGGTCCCCCTGCTTGTCACTGTCCCCTCCTTGGAACCGTGTCGCCCGTATAATTCTGTGCTCTGACCTGGCGAGTTACTACACCTGAAGTGTTAGGCCTGTCGCTTCGTCGTGGTCTTAATTTCAGTCACCCACTGGGCTGATTAATCACAAAACACTTAAACCGAACGCCAGCAAGAGGGGAATCTTTGTTTCCATCGTCACTACTGTCGATAATGGTGTAATTAGCGTCTTTATTAGCATTCGTGGGACTTTTTCTCATTGGGGTTATATACTTAGGATGATTCCTGAGAGCTGTGTTTCAGGAACACGGCTAGGAAATTCTCCAAACTGCTTTCTGAAAGGCTTTGTGTTTCCGTGGGTCTCAGCCCACCCTGATGCCACTGGTGACGGACACTGGTGTTCAAACCTCCAGTCGAATATGCGCCCTGGTCACCCTGCGCGGCCTGCTCCTCTGTCCTCTCCTTCCTGCGCAGGACGAGGTCTTGTCCCCAGGATGCTCTCTGCCTTCGTAGGCCTCGTCACACGCGGCTTGTCTGTTCAGGCCCTTGGGCGCTATGTCCCATTCCTTTGCATCTTTTTTGTAAGACTTTTCTTCACATGACATATATATATAATTGCTTTGTCTGATTTGCTGAAAATATTTACCTGACCTGAGACTTATTTTTAGTTGTATTGCACTGTTTTCTAGCTGGTCACTGGTTAGTCTTGACCCTCAGTGGTACTCAAGGCTCCTCTCCACCCACTTGGCAGACTCCCTCCCAACACATACATATGTGCATGCAACACACGAACACATGCATACACAAAGACATGCATACTCACACATGCACATGTGCACATGTTCACAGGAGCCTATATGTATACACGTACACATTCATGCATGCACACACAGACACACATGCGCACTCACATGCCTATATGCATGCTCACATGTGCATATGTTCACATTCATGGGTGCATATGTACACACAAATAAGCAAACATGCACATTCGTGGATGCATATATGTACACACACATTTGTACATGCAAGACACGCGTGTGCATATGTGCACACACAAACATGCATGCACACACTCACGTATACATGCGTATACATGCACACACATGCAGGAAAAGCACCAAAAGGGAGCGTGGAGGGGTGTCACTGCCGGTGACTGGAGCTCTCGCGCGACGGGAGTGAGCAGAGAGGGCGGGGCCCCCTGGGCCGCCTTCCAGAGAGACCCTCCCGTCTCCGCTGACGCCCAAGGGCCGCGCACTCTAACAGGGGGTGACGGGCCTTGTTTCTGAACTTCGCTCCGTCCGCACTGGCCCAAGGCCCTGCTGGGGCCCCAGGGACTGTCCCCGGCTCCGGAAGATGTTTGGATTGAGGCGCGTAGGGGGGGACTTTAGAAGGCTTGGAGAGTGGCCGGAACTTGGGGCACCCCCTTGAAATGCAGCCCAGGGGGGGAATGGATGCTGTGAGGAGTGGAAATGCTCGGCAGGTAGAACATGCGGACAAAGGAGCATGGTGGCCGGTGAGGGGCCAGAGCTGGGCGCCCACCGGGCCAGGAGGGGCGAGAGCCAAGTGCCATGCTGCCAAGAGCATTCTGGAAAACAGGGATGGAAACGTTTTCATCCCGAGGACAACCTGGTTGACAAATTCTGGGCATTTCTCAGGTGATGACACTTGGCAACAATAAGACAAATAAAAGTTCTGTCTGCTGGTCAACATGACACAGGGGCCTCTGGTCTCCACTCTGATCCCTCCCGCCAAACAGGACAGGAGAGCATAGAGATTCGTGTCTAGGCGTCCCCTGCAGCACCCCAATAAAGGCACAGGGGAGAGGCGTCAGGTGAGCAAATGGTGGGACGGGCTTTTTCTGGAGAATTCCTCAGGTGCACACGTGCACCTTGAAGACGCCACCCCGACGGCTGGCGAGTGCAGAACATATGCTCCCACCCCGCGGCGGCCGGCAGGGGGCAGGAGAGGGTCCTCAGTCAGGGTCCCCAGAGGCACAGCGCACCTGTGCCCTGGTGAAGCCACCCGCTCTCCCAGGTTGCCCCGCGGGAGGCTGGGAAAGGCCCGGAAACCGCTCCCAGGCACTCAGCCCTGCCAGGTAGACACCGCGATCCAGCCCCCGCTCTGGACTGTGTGAGGAACCCGGACCCTCCCCCCACCTCCAGCGACAGGCAGACCCCCGGGTGAGTGAGCACCTCCTGTGCTCACCAAGGCGGCCCTGTCCTTCCCGGCCCTCCAGGGGTCACCTCCCTGGAAGGTCACCCTGCTGAGCCAGCCTGCAGAGTCCCTGCCCGGGTCAGTCTCCATTGATCACTGCAACACACGGCCCTAATGGGGGAACTTCTACACCCACTATTTCTAACCCAAACACAACCTCCTCAGAAGCAAGATGCTTGCCTACTTCTTGCTGGTCTCCAGCTCATGGCATGGGGTCTTCTCCTGGAGATGGAGCTCAGACTCCGAGCACCCTGCCTGGCATGGGTGGGCCCAGCGCCTTGACTAGCCCTCAGCTGGGTGGGCGCGGACCGCCGGTCCACAGATACTCGCAGGGCTGGCCTTTCTGCAAAGAAATCTCTAACTCCGCAAAAGCCATGTAATATTCATGACAGTTGCATTATTTGTCCTTGCCTCTTTCCGGTGCCCATCAGCTCAGCCACCACTGAGAACACGGGGAGGCGGAAGGACGTCTGAGGGAGGGGTGGAGGGACCCGTCTTGCTCCCAAATGCATCGACGGCACAATCTGGTAACTGGTGTAATCAAACTGCTTAAGAAACAACTGATTACTAATTGCTATTATTAAGGATGTCAGCGTCCCATGATTTTGCTGCTGATATGTTATATACAAGTCAAGATGCTACTTGAATTCTTGATTGGAATGGAAATCCAGGGGCATTCTGTCATGTTTGGGGTAATGGCATTTAAGCATCTGGAGGCAAGTTAAAGAACTACTAATTGGGTTTTTATTAAGAGACCTCACCCAGCAGCATGAGTGGGTGGGGCACGCGTGTGGGTGAACACGTGGCGGACACATGTACGCATGCCAAGAGCGGGTCCGTTTGCAGGATTCAACTTCTCATTCGCCCAACGCTGAGTGACATCAGGGTTGCACAGCCATTGGCTCAGGGAAAACAGTTAGGTGTCCAGCCAATGAGCACAGGCCCTACCGTAGGGGACTCATTGGAACTCAGGACAGGAGCGGTACACTGACAGTGGCTGGACACAGGTGGCCCAGTGGGAGTGGCCACAGAATAGCAGTGGGGTGACTGTGTTCTTGACTTGGTCCTGCCACTGCCTGGGTGGCCTTGAACCTGTCTCCCCATCTCGCCAAACCTTACTTTCCTCATTGAAGGAATTTGGTCATCTCTCAGGCTCTTGGCCCCCCGGGCTAACTAGGGTTCTGCAACCACAGTGTGCAGACGCCAAGGGCAATAAGTGCCCCCGGCCTTGGTGGCTATGGTGCACCTTGTCCCCATGCAGACCGGCACCTTCAAGGGGACAGGAAGGCAATGGCTTCCTATCTGGCAGGAAGCCATTGCCTGAAGGCTGGTGAGAGGCTGGTTTCAAAGCTCCAACATGCCACATAGGCAGCAGGATGACCCAGGCGAGCCCTTCCTGTCCTGAGTGTTAGGGAGAAGAAGTCCCCAGACCAGAGCATGTGAGACCGGGAACCAGCCCTGAGTGAAAGCAAAGGGAGCAGAATCACTGTGCAGTGAGGACTTCCAGTCAATATCTGTTTCCCAAGGGGCTGAATGAGGCCCAAGAGGCTGAGTTACACGCCTGAGCCACCCCCACATCTGGGGGAAGGGAGGCGCCCAGTATTTCGTCTGCTGCTGCATGACACAGGGGACAGTGAGGTTCATGTTGTTTCCCTGCCGCTCAGCAGCCAGTTAGGAGCGGCACACTCACCAGATAGGTTCCTGATTTGTAGTCAAGGGTCCTTGGTACCTGCCCATGCAGAGGCATGTTGCAGGCAGGGTCCGAGAGGAAACATCCCCGTTGAAGTTTGTACAACCCTCTGTCTCTACGTTACACACACAGTTTTGTATGCACACATACATGCACAAGCACACGTGCGATCATACGCACACACATACATGGACACACACATGGACACACATGCACAGGTACACATGTGACCATGTGCACAAGTATGTAGGCACACACATGCATGGGCACACATGCACATACATGCACAGGCACACACAATGATGCACACAAGTACGTAGGCATGCACACACATACATGGGCACATACATATACAGGCACACAGGCACACATACATGCACAGGCACACACGCAATGGTGCGCACAAGTACGTAGGCATGCACACACATACATGGGCACACATGCACAGGCACACACACAATCATGCACACAAGTAGGTAGGTATGCACACACATGTATAGGCACACAGGCACACACACATGCACAGGCACAGGCATGAAGGCACACATGTTCATATACATATGCACACGTGCATGTATATACACAGGCACACAGGCACAGGCATACACACACATGCATACACAGGCACACGTGCACATACATAGGCACAAACACACAGGCACACACAGGCACTCATGCACATACACACACATGTGCGTGCGCACGTATACACGGGCACGCACACACAACGTAATGGCATGCGTCCTTGACTTCAAATAAGAGCATCAAGAAAAGCCTGCTTGGAGGAGAGGGTGCTCAGCTGCAGAGCGGAAACAGCCCCGGGCCGCAGGGGTCACAGTGACAGGGAAGGATAGGAGGGAAACTCTCTGTCATCCTGACCGCGCGCCCTGAGCAAGGATGTGGGGGCAGGGAGCCCCTGCTCTGAGCAAAATGAAATTAAACCTTTCTAAGTACTTATAAATCAGCACCTAATGACAGTATCCCGCCACCAGCCACAGCGTTGCTCTTATTACTTTGATTCACAAGCCAGGAAAAGATCTGGAATTATGCACAAATTATTGTCCCATCTTCTTAATTAACGCTGATTGCAAAATTCTTGCTAAAGTCCTTGCTAACAGACTCAATTATGCGCTGCCTGAATTGATTCACCCAGATCAAGTGGAATTTATTAGAAATACACTTTCCTACAATAACATCAGATTATCTTTGAATATAGTTAAATTATTTAGGAGTAAAATGATTCCAGGAGCAGCCTTTGCGGGAGGCACGGAAAAACACCTCCCGCAACCCCGATGGAGACACGGCTTTTCTTTCTTCCACGCACCGTGCAGGCTCCTTTCTCCCCCGCAGCGGAATCCCCGGGCCTCAGGGCCCAGGGTCCAGCTTCAGAGCCGGGAGTGGAAGGAAAACCCTGCGGCTGAGCCGCGGCGCCCCAAGTCGGGGCCCTGGGCAACACAGTGAAGTTGCAATTAGACTCAATCAGGATATTTTCAGAATCAAAATGGAGAAACAAGCTAATAAAGGCATAATGTATGCTGATGACAGGCTTCTGTCAACATCGCCACCAAGCACAAGGGAGAGTCCTGAAATAACAAAAAGAAAGGAGAGGACGGGCTTTCTACATCCCTGGGGTGACATGGCAGCCGCAGAGGTGCGCTCTCTGCGGGGCGCACACCACGGAGGAAGTGCAGGAAGCGCAGAGGAAGTGCGGAGGAAGCACTGGGCAAGGGCAGGCCCTCTTCCTGCAGCCTGCTCTACCTCCCCTGCCCACATTCCACCATCTCCCATACCAACTCAGCAAAGGGGCACAGGACAGGGGCGGGGTGGTCCTGTTCACCATGTCCTAGCACACAGTAGGTATATAATGAATTCTAATAGACCAGAGAGAATATGATGGACTCTCAAAGCCTCCTGGGTTGGCCCTTCGAAGATGAGCAGGTTGCCTGGGAAAGAAAGAGGCTCCAGGTGAGAGTAGCAGGGAGCAAATGTGGGGCACCCAGGGGCACGCCCCTGGTGCCAGGACGGAGACCTGGCTGGAAATGGGTTGTGCAGATCATGGGGGAGGAAAATCCAGGCAGGTAAGCGGAGACTGTCTGGTGTGAAGCCACAGACCCTGGACATAGGTGCTTCCTAGACAGTGAGGAGTCATTCAGCAATAAAATGAGATAAAATGAGACCGTGTAATTTGGAAAACAACAAAGAGGTTCATCACGTAGGTAGGAAGGCCAGAGCTGGGCAGACTTGTCCCCCGAGATGTGGCTAGCTGTCTCTATCCATAGTCCCCGCGGCTGTACCGTGGTGCCCACGGCCACGGACGCTACAGCTGGCCTATTCTGGCTGATGGTGAGCTTCACAGCGGGTGGAAGACGACAGAAGAAAGAGCCAGCTAACCTGAAAACAGAGCAACAGAAAGGACGTGCCCTGAAGGACAGAAAGTGAGATGATTAACAACGAAGGAACAGGGACGGTGGGCGAGAGAGCGGGTCTGGCATACTCCCTTTGAATTGGAGGAAGAACATGGAGCCGAAACGTATTTAGGGAAATCATTCCCAAATTGAATGAAAGATTAACACATAGAGATTCCAGAACTTCAACTCCACAGGGAGAAGAGAAAGGAGTGAGATGTGTGCCCGGAGGCCTGGCTGCGATCCCCAATGTTACTGAGATAAGTCTGCCTTGAGAAGAGGGCCGGCGACACTGGAGGTGGCGCTGGCGATGAACCCGTGACTGGCAGATGGGATGTTGGTTGGTGCCACAGGCCCCTCAGTGCCTGGCCAGCCCCTGGGGGAGCTTCGGAGCTGATAACCTGTGTCCAGGTTGCCCCACACTGGGCCAGAAGGCCAAGATCTCTGTGCCCACACCTGATTGGTCGCTAAGCCCAGGCACCTCAGGGAGCGTGTTCGTGGTGAGGCAGTTCTCTACAGCCACGTCAAACCCTGGCATCGCTGGCAGCTGGGGTGACAGGTCCTCTCTAACAACAGGGACTGTGTCCATCAAAGGATCTAGGCCCTGCCACCCACCTCAGCCCTGCTCCCTCCAGCCTGCGGTCGGCGGCTGGTTTCCTGCCCAGACACCCTCTGTCTGACCCCCACTCCCCATCACCTAAAGGCTGGCTGCTCTCCTGAATGTCCCCCTTCCAGGCTGCACGCTTGGCCCCATCTGACACAGGCCTGGCCCCCCGTGCTCAGCCCAGAGTAATAGGACACAGGTCTCCCTGCCACAGGTCAACAGCAGGAAAGAGACACCCTGGGAGGACATGAGCCCACCCTGTCCTTCAACTCCCCCCTGTGATTTTCTTAGATGCCACCTTTGAAGAAGCCTGTCCTGTCCCTACTCCCTGTCGCTCCCTTACCTCCCTTGCCTTCTCACCCTCACACCTGTTCCTCTTCTGTCTCCCCTCCAGCAACAGTTCTTTTTTATTTTTAACCCTCATCTGAGGATACATCCCTGGTTTTCGAGAGGAAGGGAGCATGAGAAAAACATCAACGTGAAAGAGAAACATAGACTGGCCACCTCCCACATGTGCCCCAACCGGGGACCAAACCTGAAACCTAGGTATGTGCCCCAACCAGGGATTGAACCCAAAACTCTATGGTGTCTGGAATGACACTCCAACCACCTGAGCCACCCAGCCAGGGCTAACACTTCTTAAGGCAAAGGCTTCTGCCCTGGCTGCTGTACACACACACACAAACACCCTGTACCTGTGCCCTTGATAGAGAATATTTCCACACTGTGGGGAAATGTATCCCTCCACATGCAAACCGGGAGAGCCTCAGTTTCACCAAACACTTCTGAAACTTGCTGTAAAAAAATATATGTCACAATTTCTTAGGCAAAGATCTCCTGTTATTTTAACTTGCATTTTCATTTAGTAAAATTGAAAATTGTATACATATATATTATAGTCACTTCTTATGATGTCTATTTCCTATCTTTCTGTTGGAAGTTCAAGGTTTTCCTATTTCGCCAACAAAAAATAAGTAGAATGATCTCTGCATCCATCAACGGGTCTCCCTTGGTTCCATGCAGAGCTTCGCAGCAGCCACGAGACCCCGCCAGGAGACACACACCCCAACCCCGCTACACCCCCACCCCCACCCCTTAACTGCAAGATCAGTAAACGTCGCATTTCTAGGAGGGGAATAGCCATCAGACCCATCCAACTTCAAGAGAGTATTTTTCTCCCTGTGTGAGATTCATAAAAAACAATCAGTCTGAATGTGCAATTTGTCTCAAGAGGCGGGAGCTGCAATTTTATCATGTAATTAAATCCCCATGACAGTTGTGAAGAAACTTGGTCACCTTTATCAGGGAAGCATCAATGACATGCATTCCAGCCCCGTCCCCAGAGCCTTCCCAGGGCTACATACTGGTGGCCGAGGGGCACGGGGCTCTCTCACCCTGGGCCATGGGGGGTCTGCAGACTCAACAGCACCTCTGTCTCTGAGCTTCCAGGACAGCCCTCCAGGGCCACCATACAAAAGCAGCACTTGACCTGTGGATAAGATGCCGTCTGTGAGATGTGACTGTGGTTTTGCAGGAAAATAAATCCGCGAGGTGTGTTTTCCTCCATTGACTATCTTCTTCCACCCAATGCGAATGAGATGTCTTAATAATGTGGAATCAGCGCACATTTAAGTCACCATGAACGGAGGCACTTGATCTGAGGAAGTCAAATGTTTCGATGCTGGGTTAAATGGGGTGTGCTACGGTTGTTATTCGAGAAGAAGGTGGCGGTACTTTAGCGTAGTTCATATGAGCGTCGGTGTACGTGACCAACTCCGGTGAAAGGGATGTGTGTCCTGAAGCTCTTAAAAGCAGGGCCTCACCCACCTGCCCAACTCACTATTTTCTTTTTAAACTAAAAAAGCTGCAGGGAGCAGGGGTGAAGGAGGAGTGACCGGAACTTAAACGGGGAGATTAAGACCAGGGCTGTTGCGCAGGGAGCCTAGCAAGGTGAGAATTTGAGGGACTATTGACAGAAGCGGCTCATGGAGGCAGCAGGCCACTGACCAGCATCCGTCGGCACATTGGGGGAAATGCACGGAACTCACGGTGTCCGTGGGGCAATGGCTTCCTGTCCTACTGGTCCATCCACTTGGACACCTGAGCCCAGAAGGAAGACAGGCGTTTGCCCTGCCTAGAAAGAGCACAGGGCCACGGTGAGGGACCCGCAGCCTGCAGCTCACGGGGAACAGGTGCAAGGTTCCCCACGTGGAGCGTGGAGCAGCAGCCTGGCCCCGCCCCGCCTGCAATGGCCCCGCCCCGTGCTGGCCCCGCCCCATGCTGGCCCCGCCCGCGACAGCCCTGCCTGCACTGGCCCCGCCCCATGATGGCCCCTCCCTGCGTTGGCCCCGCCCCGCATTGGCTCCCCCCCACGCTCAGGCTCAATTTGGGGGCACCGGGGAACTCATCCTCAGCGGAAAGCAAATGATCTGCCAATTCAACGGCAGGACGCCAAGATCCTCCCGGCACGTAAGAATGAGTGACAGTTGCCGTTCGAACAGGACCGCTGGTGTATCTCATAGAATTTCAAGGTAGATTTCACTTCATCGCATTTGATTCAGAAGCAAAACCCCCCCTCGTTGTCAGCTACCCACACCGCGAGACTCGGTCTGGAGAGCCCGTGTTGATGCCCTTGACAAACAAAATAGTGTGCTTATGGTGTGAGTCCCAAAAATATTCCTTCCAACGTTATATTCAAACACGTGGACTTCCCGGCTAGCGCACTCGGTCAACCCGGTACCAGTCGGCGGCCTGATCCTGCCTGGATCCTTGTCTTCCAAGCTCACGCCACGCTCCGCCCCGAAAGGCGGCGGAAATGACGGTTCTTTCGAGCTTTGTGCGGCCTGGGTAGCGCTGGGCAGGAGAACAGTTCACCTGTAACTAAGGGGCATCGTTCTGCCCACGGGAATCAAGACTAAAGGGCTCTGTGTTTCGGGGTGCTCTGGTCACTGCTTTTCCCCGCGTGATCCCTGCAGGCAGGATTATTGTATTTTTTTGCCTCAGAATCCTAAAAACACACCTTGCAATGCGACAGTCCATAAACACTTATTGAACCAATAGGTGAATGCACGGATCGGTTTTCAGGTATTTGTGGGGTGAGCTTGTGGCCGCTCGGCGTTTAGTTTGGTTTTTAATGTGATAGTCATGCATACAGCTATGCGTGTTCTTAACGTAAAAACACAAGGCAGACAAGTCCTCCCACAAGCGGCTGCAAGAACAAACAGGTCCTTCTCTTTGAAATATACTCAGTGACTTGTCGCTTCCTGAAATCATTCTCATTCCACACAGAAACCAAAAGGTTGCAGGTTCAATTCCTGGTCAGGGCGCATGCCTGGGTCTCAAGTTCAATCCCAGGCCAGGATGTGTGCAGATGTTTCTCTCTCACATAGATGTTTCTCTTCCTCTCTCCCACCCTCCCCCTCTCTCTAAAATCATCCTCAGGTGAGGATGTTTCTAAAAACGACCCCCCTACCACGCTCCTGAAGTCGTCTGCATGTCCTCCTTGCGACACCAACACTGTCTCCCATGAGCTATTTTTAAAGCCTTTACAGAGAGCCAAGTCTTTGTGGACTACTGCTCCCTGCCCTCTGAAGTTAAGCTTGGACATTAGGGCGCTGTTGACAAATACAATGCTCAGACAGCTAAATTTAGCAAGGAACGCAGAGGGGAGTGCTTGTTTCTGGCCTCACCCCAAGTGGCCCACCCCTTTTAAAAATAATCCATGACAAAATATACCAGGTACAAAAGACTCCTCGAGCTGAAAGCGCAGGATCATGCATAGCTGTGTGTGGGTAAGTCATTCTGCAACGTATCTAATGACAGCCTGAGGGACAAAGGCCATGGCCAAGGGTGGTGCTCAGAGAAAGCCAAAGACCCGTTTGCATTGCTACTGAAGTGAATAGAGCACATGTGGAATGTGTAAGCAGAGGGAAGAGAGGGGACATCACCACCGGGGACATTGACTGGGAGTGTCCTCCATGTTTCTGTCCCTTGCTTTCCACCCGCCCCCACCTCTTACATACGGTGAAGGCGGCCTGGGTCTGCATGCTCTCCACCAGCGCATTTTCCACAGTGCCCAGCGGTGTGGTAGGCACCGAGGGGACCTTTGCAAAAGTCCCCGCTGTTCCTGTTGACGTTCCTGATCCTGTCCTCGATGCTGCTGCTGCTGCTGCAGAGACAGGACATAAATTTGAAAACCTGTGAAATGAGGTTTCAAGGAGTGTTCATGGAGCAAATGTAGGCAAGGCCTCCTCGTGAGACCTGGCAAGGCCCTTCCCACAGGTTGGGGGGTGGGGGCCATGCAGGGAGACCCCACTCCCACCTGGACACCCTGTCCTTGGCTGCACTACATGGTCTTCCTTAAGGGGGAGAAGGCAGCAAACGGCCAGAATTAGAGGCAGTGAAGAGTCGCTGTGTTTCAAAGAGAAGGATGATTGTTCTTGCAACCACTGCATGAGGACTGGCCTGCAGCGTGTGAAATGTGGTGCTGGCACAAGCGCTCCATGGAGCTGAGGAAGCAGCAGCTCATGTCAAGGGGGAGGTGTGTACAAGCAACCAGCAGGAACCAGCGATGTTCTGGGCAGCCGGGTGGGACACCGGGTGAAGGGAAGCTGAGCTGAGTGTAGAAGAACGAGTGGGCCCAACCAGGTGACAAGGGACAGTGAGCAGGCCAGGCAGACGGGACAGCAGAATCAGACCAAGGCACCCTCAGGGGGCTGCAGCTCCCTGCGCTAAGGTGTCCCCCGTTCAATATCAGCAGTGGGGGACGAAATAGAGGCACTTGTGCTCAGAGTGACGTGTCTGGACATTGGCCATCTTGGGATTGAAAAACTGTGAGCAAGTTCCCAGAATCTCTGAGTCCCAAAGGAGCCTCCTGCAAAGGGCGCCAAAGGGGACCCCTGAACAGAGCCAATGCAGGGAAGCTCAGGTGGCCCCTGCTGCATGCCCTGGACCCCAGCGGCGAAAGCGGGGACCTTCCACCTTCTCTGCACGGAGCTCCAACCTGGCATCAGACGGCCAGGGCTCCCCAGCAGTTACCTAGTGGCTAAGCCACACCCACCCTGTGCTCTGTGTCCCTAATGGGAGCCCTTTGTTGTGCAGTCAGCATGTCCTGTGCCTGCCTGACAGTGTCAGCAATGGACAGACAGGGGGCCACACCCTTCCCGTCCCAGTGTCCCGGCAGCCCTCACCTGCAGACGGGATGTGCGTTTACCACTGGGGACCCCTGCACAGGCATTTGTGCCTGCAAGTCCGGCCTGTCACGCAGGGAAAACACATCTTTATTAAGTTATAAATGCATTCAACCCCCTTCACCCTTTTCCCCTTCTAAGGAAGGTCGAGGGTCCTCTGCTGGGCCCCCGATTGATGGAGAAAACCTCCGTGAAAGAGGCCAGGCTACCGTTCCCTATAAAGGACCTGCCACCAGGTACCTGCTCAGGCCGCGGGGCTCAGAGAGACGAGGGGCAGGTCATGGCAGCTCTGGGTGCGGAGGGCCCTGAGAGCGAGGGGTGCAGAGGGAGCCGGAGCTTCAGAAGTTGAGCTGTGACAAGGAAGGCGCTGCCCAAGAGCCCTAGTCATTGGCTTCCAGGACTTTCCCTGTGTCACTCGGCTGTTTAGTTTCAACAGCACGTAGCACCAGGGGCTCCAGGTCTAAGGCTGGCACTTGGGGATGGTGGCCACTGCTCACACCTCCGTCGGAGTATCTGTCACTCTCCTCGGTACGCGCCCCACGCTGGCCTCTGGTCACATGCTTTTCACTGCAACACTCACAGGCAGGGCAAAGGAGCCCAAAACCCAGCTACTGGCCCGTTCCAGCTTCCTAGTAGGCGAAGAGCAAGAATTGGAAAAAGGATACGAGAATTGTATATTATCTGCAGTATAAGGGGGGAAATGACCTCATTGCTTTTTAGACCTTAACAAAGTCCTGTACTATGAAGTTATAGCAGATGGATTGTTCAGGAAGGGCTCTTAGCATTCATTGTTTTCTTTCATTGTGGCATTTCGAATCTCCACTGAGGAATGTGCATTTCGGGATCAGTTCTCAATAACTGGTAGGAACTCACAGACCGCCACAGGCCCCAGATGGCGCCCCTGTGAACCCCTTGCGGCTGACACAGCCCTCAGGATGCACATCCACTGACCGTGGTCACAGCAGCAAAGAAAAGGAAGGGACAAACGGGAGAAGACACCCCCAAGGGGAGAGAAGGCCCTCCCACTGCAGGGAGTCTGCCCTCATGTGCAGAACTGTTCTGGAGACGCACAGAGGTGTCCTTCTGTGAGTCACCTCTGCACAGGGCCAGGCAAAAGGGGGTTCACATTGTGAGTCCCCAGACAGTCCATTCTTGTGTCTTTTATTTGTATCATTTGTCTTTTTACAGCTGTGCACTTCCTTTTGCCCACCGCTGTACAATCACAAGGGGGTGGCTGAGCCCTTTGGCATCTCAGTAGTCACATGACACTGGTCATATCAAGTGACCATTATCACCCTGGAGCCCACAGCAGTTATAAATACACCCACACCAGGCCCCAGCTGGATGACAATGGAGTAATGACAATGGAAATAGCTCACCCTCCATGAGACCATCTGTCCCCTCCTGAAGAACTTTGCCGGGTCAATGGCCCTGCCATGGAGAGGTGGCCGCAGCCGGTGAAAGGGAAGCTTCAGGTCTGGGAGAAGATGGACAAAGAGCCTCAAGCTGCAGCCGGGTCCCCGGTGCACGCGTTCCATGCTGCCTTGCTGGCGGGCGACCTGCCGCGTCTCAAGCCTCTCATGGACCAGTTCTTCCAGGATGCTGACGTGGTGTTTGAGATCAGGAAGGAGGAGATGGAGTGGCGCGTGGCCTCGCTGGCCACATTTGGCCTGTCAGGTAGCCCTGCTCCTGCACCGCTGCGTGGTTTACTCCACAAGGTGCCGGTAGCGCCCCGCGCGTAGCCTGCTTTCGCCAGGGCTGCGCTCAAGCCGCACCAGCGAAGGGTGGCTGTGAATGGCCTGGGGGGCATCTGAGAGGCGGGTGTCGGGGTGGGAGGCGAGGGAGCCTGTTGGAAAGGCCAAGGTATGGGTGAGAAGCGCCCACCCGATGCTGCAGGTGCCTCTTGTCTTTAAAGCTGGCTTGGGCGCCTGTCAGCGCCTGACTTTGGGAGCCGGAGGAGGGACGGTCCTCCTTCGAGGCTGCCTGGGCCGGCCCCTGGCGCTTGGCTCTGCCCGGTCCTTCTGTGGATCTGTGGACAGCATGGCCACAGCAGGTGGCTGGGTCTCGGGCAGCGTCAACAGAGGGACAGCTCCGGCACACGCTGCTGGGAGGGAGGGGAGCCCACACTCCCCGAGGGCTGGCTGGCGATTGCCAACGTGAATGCTCAGTCAACGTTCATTTAAGTCCTGCCTGCAGGCCCTCAACACACCCCTCCTTCCTTTTCCCTCCTAAATCTTCCCACCCCTGAGAGCTGCTGTTTTTCCGTGGCACCCTTGTATGACAGGAAGCTAGAGGACACGGACAGGGAGGACAGCGAGCTGTCAGTGGGGAAAGGGCAGCCCAGAGGGCTGGGACTGCCCTGCAGCCTGGGGGCAGGCCGGGAAGACCAGCGGGCAGCGCTCAGGGCTGCTGGATTCCTGCTGTCCCCGCCCAGCCACCCGTCTGCCCTGCCCAGCCGCAGACATGACCACAGCGGGGCCTCTGCCCTCTTTCCTGTGATGACTTCCTGGTGGCCACCTCCAGTGGAGCAGAGGGACAGCCAGCAGGGTCGCAGCAGCCGGCCCCTTGTCCGGCATCTGCTGGAACACTGGCCCCGTCCAGCTGGAGCCAAAGGAGGGCGCTGGCTCGGACGCGCTGGCATTAGCAGGACGTGCCATGTGGGAGAAGCCCACATCCCTGCTCCCCCTGGTGGCATCCGGGCCGCCCGTCGCTGCTGCATGTGGCTAAGGCCCCTGCTTTGCAAGGGTAGAAATGACAGGAAGCTGATTCGGGCTGTCTGATCCAACGGCTCTCTGCAAGGCCGGAAGCTCAGCGCCATCTCCTAGGACCGGGACAACGAGCTGGCCCCACCACGGCCCCGTCCTGTCAGGAACGGGGGACTGAGGAACTGAGCTGCGGGGGGCTGAGCTGGGCTGGGGACCTGGTGTGCCCTAGGGAGCAGGGCACCCCCACAGCCCCTGCCTTGCCCCTGGTAAGCAGGCGTCCTGTCACAGGGAAAGGAGGAGAATCAAGGACCCGGAGCTGGACCTACGGGAACATAGGTCGTTGTTATCCTCAAGGTCTCCACGCATCCTTCCCGCTGCAAACCAGACAGGATCCTCACCGGAAATGCTGCCCGCGCCCGGGCAGGCCCCTGTCCCCCCGCTGCCTGGACAAGAGCAGTCACACTGGCCCACGGACGCTGCACCGCCTCCGGGCTGGGCCGGGCAGGCCAGGACTCTGTGGGGAGGTAATTACGAGTGGTCTTTCAAAACCGCTCAGCATGGGTCTGCCAAGGAGGTGGCCTGTGGAAAGGGTCTCCTCCGCAGCTCATTACAGACACAGGATCGATGCTTCCATCGTTACCAGAAGGCATCTCTGCCATGTGAAATCCTGTCCCTTGAAGTGTATTCACCAGGGACCGCTTCCCCCCTCGCCACCAGCGCTTCTGCCCGCTAACAACCTTCCACGGGCCTTTTGAAAGCCCAAAGTTTTCAGAGAAGTAAAATGGAGAGCACCTGCGCCATTCATCCTGCGAGAAAGCCCTGCGTACCCTCGCGCGCTCGCGGGCGCACACAAAACCCCGGCCGCGCCGGGAAACCAGCCGCAGGCTCAATGCCGCCCGCATCAAAGCGCGCTTCTGACGCGCCCTTCGCGGGCGCCCACTTTCCAGGCCCCTTCGCGAGCGTGGGCGCCGGGGTCAGCGGCTTTGTCTGTTGCCTCCGCGCTAACGACACGCGCTCTGCTCGGGGAGGAGAGGGAGCCGGGCTCCGGAGACACCCACAGCCCTCGGCGGGCTCGCCTCCCTCCTCGGCCTGGGACGGGGCGTTCCCCGCCCAAAGGCCCCGCAGCCCACCCCGCCCCCAGCTCCCAGCCAGCGGCTCGCCGGCGCCCAGGCCGGCACCCCCACACCTGGCAACGCCCTCCTGCCGCTTGACCCGCCCTCCCCGCGCTCTCCGGCTCCGCTTCGGCCTTCTGCGTCTTTATTTCTTGGTGCCCCTCCGCCTCCCTCCCGGGGTGCCTGGGCGCACGCCCCTCGCCCCGCTGCCCCGCTGCCGTGGCCCTGGAGCGCTCGGCCCCCTGGGTCACCCCCACCTCCCCAGCGGCGCCGCCCCCTCCCTCCGCGAGTGTCGCCGGGCCTCACGCGTCCTCGGCTGCAGCCCTCGGGTCTCTGTGGGTCTCTCTACACCGCACCAGGCACCTACTTTCAAGACACGGTGTCACCCACTTCGGCCTTGCTGGTCATCGCCCCACAAGGGCGCCCGCGCTCACCCTCCCTCTCCACCCCCTTCCCAGGTCTCTGGACCCTGGAGTACAAGCGGGAGCTCACCACGCCCCTGTGCATCGCCGCAGCGCGAGGCCACGCCACCTGCGTGCGCCACCTGCTCGGCCGCGGTGCCCACCCCGACGCCAGCCCCGGCGGGCGCGGGCCCCTGCACGAGGCCTGCATGGGGGGGCACGCGGCCTGCGCGCAGCTGCTGCTGCAGCACCGCGCCGACCCCGACCTGCTCAGCGCCGAGGGCCTGGCCCCCCTGCACCTGTGCCGCACGGCCGCCTCGCTCGGGTAAGTGACCCGCGCCGGGCCCCCACCCCGACCCGCCTTGGCCGCCGCTCCGCAGCCCGCCACGCCCCCGCACCCCCGCCCCGGGCCCAACACCAGGCGCCGTCCCCCGCGCCTTGCCCCGGGACCCCGGACACCTCCCGCGCCCCGACCCGGGACCCCGCCTCGGCCACGCCTCTGCGCCCTCGGCCCCGCCCCCGGGACCCGGCGGTGCCCGCCCCGGGCCGCCCCGCACCGCTCGCGCCTTCCCGGGGGTGTCATTAGCCTGATTGCAGCGCGAGCGGGCGGCGCCACGCCGAGCTAATGAGCGCGCTGATCAGGGGGCGGGGGCGCGGGCGAGGGCTGAAAGGCCACTGGCGGGGTTGGAGGCTGAAAAATTAGAGTTTTTAATGATAATTTTATGCAGAATAATTGTCACAGTGTGACATAAATGGCTAGCTCCTCGGGTGGGGCTGTGGAGCCCCCGTAGGAAGCCTAGCTGGGCCCGGCATTTGGAGGATTTTTCGGGGTGCAGCGGCCGCAGCCCGCCCAGGTGGTGGGGCCCCAGGTTCCACCGCTGCCGTGTCCAGCCCGTCTTTGTCCCCGCAGAGTGTCTGTCCCTGGGGTCCAGTAGGCTCGGGGGAGGCCACCGCGTCATCGCCCCTGATTTATGTCCGCTTTCTCTGCTGGCATGTGTCATCTTGACATTTCTTTTAGTCAAAATGTTTGGGGTTCCTGACCCCCCCCCCTCCCCGGGGCTGTCATTTCTCAACCTATCACCTCACTGAGAATTAAAATCACCCTGGGCTAGGGGTGACCAAGAAGCAGCCCCACCTATGGGCGTCACCTGAGTCCAGGGTGGCGATTCAGAAAGGCCGGCAGGCAGGCCTCCAGGAGTCCAGAGAGTGACGGAGGGAAACAGTGTCAGCCCTGCTCCTCGTGCAGTGTGACAACTCTGCACAGACATGGACCCACGCTGAAATCATCCCTATTATCGGGAGGGACCTCACTCACCACTATGAGGGGGTCCCTCTCCCAGTGGTCGCCTCCCCGGCCCCTCCTCCACCACCCCGCTGACCTGCTCTCCTCACTACAGCTTGGTCTGCATTGGCCAGAACCCTATACAGACGGCATGTGTCCCATTTTGTCCTGTGTCATTCCCCCTTGGTTGCTTGGGGAGCCATCCCATTGCTGGACATCCATGACCACGTTGCTGCGTGGTTCTCCGCGGTGCCAGCGTTCCACGCGGGCCGTCTCGCAGTTCCCATGCTGAGAGGCCTCGGCGTGTTTCCAGGTGGCGGTGGCTACAGATAAGGCTGTATGAACGCCTGTGCACCAGGCTTTGCATGGGTACCAGTTGTCACTGCTCCTGGGTCAGGACCTAGTCCCAGCACGGCTGGGTCATCGGATGGGGTTGCAAGAGGAGGCAGAGGTGTTACAAGGGAGGGGAAGGAGAACAAAGAGATCAGAGGAGGAGGGCGCAAAGCTCTCCCGGTGCAGATGAGCGCGGTCACTCCAATCAGGCAGGTGACAGCGGTCCAGCTGCGTCTTCCTGGTGTAGTCATCCACCTTCGCATCATCCTGGCTCCATGGGTGCAGGTCAGCACCTCTCCTAGTTCCGTACCTTTGAAATTAGTTTCTAGGATTCTTACCCAAATATGCTGTTCATCTATCTGCTACATTAGTTGGAGTCCACACCTAAGGAGACAATGTCAAAGGAATGGGGAGGGTCACAGCTCCCCACTGTGACACTTTTCCACTGTTACATCGTCACCAGCGCTTGCCCGGCCACTCTGTCGCTGCGGATAGCCCGTAGGTATGTTGTTTGGACTTGATTTCCCTGATGACAAGTGGAGCATCTTTGCATTGACTTATCCCATCCATGCAGTGTCTTCGGTGACATGCCGGTCCTAGTCTTGCACCCATTTAAAAATTGGGTGGTTTGTTTGCGGTATATTTTGAGATTTCTTTCATATACTCTGGATGCAAGTCCCCTCTCAGACATGTGATTTATAAGTATGATTTCCTGGTCTCTGGATTACATTTTCCTCTCTTGAAAGTATCTTTTGAAGAACACAAGTCCTCAATGTTGGCGGGACCCAACTTATCAATGTTTTCCTTTTAGGGGCTGTATCTGGGCTACGGCACCTAGGAAAACCTTTGCCTAACCCGGGGCCACATAGATTTTCCCCCGTGTTTTCCTCTATACATTTACTAATTTTATGCTGAAGTCTCTGAACCATGTTGCGTTACTTTCTAATATGGCGTGAGTTGTGGATTGAAGCTGTTTTGCTGTTGTTGTTTTTTGTTCTGTTTTTATTTTCTTGCCTGTGGCTGTCCAGTTGGTCCAGCACCATTTGTCAAAAAAGTGTTTCCTTTCTCCTCTCAATTGACTTTGCCCCTTTGTTGAAAATCAACTGACTACATACATTTCCGGACACATGTTGCGTACACACAAGGTCACATGCCAAGGTTTGACTCAGACCACTTACCGCTTACGCAACCAGGGGGAAAAAGAACAGCCAAAGGGGCCAATTCCTCGCAGTCCTTGTCCCCCACAAGACAAAGGACCACCCCTAAATAAAAGGGACCAGTTGGTGGCAATATGAGTTGTCATGACCCGGTGGCTACGCAGCCTGTCTTGCCGTCAGCGACCAGGTTTACAGTCTGCGGCTGTTCGGAGGGGCGGGGCAGCGCGGCCTCCGGGACCTGGACCGGCCTCGCCACGTGGTCTGTGTAAATACTGCAACTTTACCAGCGGCCCTGACGGAGACACCCCGCCCTGGTTCTGCTTCCTGGACACATTTGTCTCTTTTGCCACCAATACCACGTTGTATCGACTCCTGGGCTCTGTCAGAAATCCTGACATCAGTGCAGTTCATGGACTTGTACCCACGTCAAGTTTTTCACTGGGACAAACGCACCGTAATGGTGCAAGAGGCGAACGTTAGGGGAAGCGGGGTGAAGGGTAGTTGGGAATGGTCCCTATTATCTTTGCAACCCCTCTGTCCATCTAAAGTAAATTTTTTAAGTTCTAAAAATCACGCCTGGAGCTCCAACCTCCCACGGAAGTCATATTAGGAAAAATAGGGCTTTTTACCAAGACATGAGAAGGCAGCACCTGCTCGGAACACAAATATTGTGAATGGTGACAACATCCCTGACACCGACCTGGGAGCTTGCAGCCGTGGGCCGAGGGGCCCACGGGCCCTGAGAGCTACTCAGCTCTGTACCGGGCAAGAGAGGCTGCTTTCCTAGCTTCCGCGGGTTTGGCAAAAATTGTACAGTCCAGGGCGTTGTTTAATAAGGACTTCAGACACGTCTTTGTGTCGAAGCTCTGCAAAATCCCTTTTGTCTTCCTCCTCCTCCTCTCCCCTCTTTTCCTTCGCACTTGCCCCCCTGTGTCGATGGTCTCTCTACGTGATTCCTTCTGCCTATTCATTTCATCTGACAGTCTTGCCTCATTTAAATCCTGGCGCTTGGAGGAGGGAAAGTTCCAGATGTGACGAACGCCGCAGAAGTTCAAGCAGGGCCGGACAGCGGCTGACCCCGCACCCTCCGCTCGCGGGGATCCGAATGGAAAATGCCCAAGCCACACGCCCACCATGACACAGCCAAGCGCCTTGAAGAATCAAAAGTTCAAAGAGGCCAGGAAGGGCCTGAGGTTTTGACCAGCGCGGTTCAGCTTCAAGGGTCCCCCAAAGTCAGTCTCCGCGGCGGCCCGGCCCCACGGAGCATCAACATTCTCACTTTGACAAGAAAGAGCTGCCTTCGCTGGGATCTTTTCATACCTGGATTTTAGGTCATCCTTAATTTTTTTTAACCTTTCAGCGGAGAGGGGGTTTCGACCTACACGCAGAGCCATTTCATTTTCTTATTCCTGATGACAACGGTCTCCGCACCTAGGGACCTAGTTCCGCCGCGGCCCTTTCAGGTGGTGATTCACCGTGGGTGCGGACTTTCAAACCTTTGAGTCTCTGAGTTCCTAGGATTTAAAAAAAAATTGTCAGTGCTTCCTTCCAACCCGCGAGCCTCAGAATTCAGAATTCAACGCACAAAAGGGAGCGTCAGCGCTTTAATCTGGGGGCCTTTTGAAGCGATTTTCCCCCAAAAGAAAAGTTCAGGTAAAGTTACTCTCCTCGCGACAGTAGCCTGCCTGCCAGCCTCGCCCTATTTATTACCCGAGTCCTCTCCTTGACCTTTCCTCAAATTCTGAGATGATTAAAATGAGAAAAGAATTAGCCGGGTCCCCATTCTCTTTCTCCACCAAAGCTGTCTTGATGTGAGCCGGCGTGAGGAGGGCCTGCTTTCTTCACGAACACGTGAGCGCCAGGCTGGAGAGTTTACTTTTTTGGCCCAGCTGGGTCCATTCACGTCGGTAAAAAATCATTCCTAAGGCCCGTGTTGGCCCTGTGAACGCAGGGTAAGTGGCGCCGGGGCGAAAACGTAATTGAGGAAACGCGTTGGGCAATTCTTCTCTAGTTCAGACCTGGCAGGTCGAAATCTAGGCAGAGAGGAAGGAAGTGCTGCTTTTCCTGAACAAGAAAGGCCCTTGCGGGACCATAGGGAATAGTCTAGAACAAGGTGCCAGAGAGGGGCTGTCCCGCGGAGGCACTGGTCACACATTCCTCAGCATCTGCGAAGGTCCCCCTGGCTTTGCCCCTCCCAGCATGCAGGCCTGTCAAGTGTGGTGGCACCCAGTCTGCAGATTAGAAAACTGAGGCTCGTGGAGGGCCCCTCTGTGGTCAGGAAGGCGGCCCACAGTGGGAAGAGGCAGCCCCAGCTCCAAGGCCCAATGTCATCCCGGGTTCCATGCTGAGAGGCTGCCTCTCCTTGGTTAAGCTAATTTTTTCCCCAAAGCCGTGTGCGGTCGGGAGGAGCCCTGCCCGTTCCTCACTGGCTCCTTTCAAACAGGCCTACCCCAGTGTTTTCCCCTTCCTGCGCCTTCCCAGCTTCTCAGGCTCAGCCTTCTGACCACCGAGTCCCGCTCGAGTCCCTGCCACTCGCGTCAGGAATTAGAAGGAGTAACCCAGGCCCAGTCAAACCTCTACCCTCGGTGCAAAGCCTGAGCAGACGGGAAGAGGGACAAACGGTCCGTAAGCAAAGACAGAGACACTTTCAACACCATCCGTCGTGAGAGCCACGCAACGTAACACCGCGGAGAGATAGTCACCATTTCCCACCTGCTGGGGCGGCCAATGTCAAACGGGTGGTGACAGGAAACACTGGCAGGGATGGGGAGCAACTGGGGCGCCCCCCCGTTGATGGGGGTGCAGGATGATGGAACCACGTTTGGGAAGCTGCTTGGCAGGTCCTTTCCAAGTTAACTGTACACCTACCCGCAACTTCATGTTTTTTCTCCCACGGGAAATGAGAAAACAGGCCCACAGGACGGATTAGAAAATGTCCACAGCAGCTTTATTCCTAAAAGCCCAGCAAAGGAAATGCCCAAATGCCCGCCCACCTCGACGGAGTGAATGGAGACATGTTGGCGTTTCCGTACAATGAACCGCGCTCAGAAATAAAAACTGGGTGCGGAAACCGCCTCGTACCGGGACTGGTTGGCCGCCGCCACTGGTGGGAGGAGCCGGCAGGCGGTGGGGGCACTGAGGACCCTGAGGGTGAACCGGGAAATAGGCGAGTCACTGGTCTGTGAGGCCTCAGTTTCCCCACCCGTAAAATTCTGCCTGCGACGCAGGTTTGTTGCAAGACCCAAGGATAACATTGAAAAGATAAACTGTTTGTTGTAAGACCACGTAGCCGGGGAGCTGTGAGCCCCCCGCCCAGAAGTGTGAGGAATGGCACCTCCGCAGGTTTGTGTGACTTGAGTGAGGGGCACGGGGAAGGCAGATGGAAGAGCCGCAGGGAGGTTGGGGGGTGGTGGGGAGAGGGCAGGGGGTGTGAAGAGTGGGACCGCCCAGGCGGAGGCATCACCCAGACCCTCTGCAGCCACGGGAGCATGTATGGGATACGTTAAAATGACACTCATTCACCAGCCCCGGATGGGCTCCTCTCTGCGAACCCCTGCATGTGGCTCAGCTACTTTCTCTGCAAAATGTCACCTTTGTGCCCCTGTGACAGCCTGTCGCCTCCGTCGTGGTCCAAGGTGAGGACCAAGAATTGTTCCTCCGTCCTCAGGTGGGAATCTACCCTTAGCCTCTGACAGCGACCATCCCACCGTGGCTCCGGGCCTTCCTGTCTTCCTGTCGCTCAGCGGGGCGGAAGCCTCGGGAAACCTGCCCCGGGTGGAGAGGGCTCCAGCCGCTGGGACACCTGGCCTGGGTAGGGCCTTCCCCTGGGCCGTTTCTTCTCCAGTGGAGACACTGGCAACACAAGGCCGGGTCCCAGAGTTGCCCAAGACGGTGGCCATTTGTCTGCTTGTCACCAAGTACCCGCCACCCACCACCCCTCCCTCTAGACTCACCTCATCAGCACTGCCGACACCTGGGCAGCTCAGGGGACACACTGAGCATGTCCTGGGCACCTGGGAGCTGCGCTCACGTCTCTAGACTCCATGCGCCGTTGCTGGGGCTGGCGGGGGTGGTTTTGTTATTACCGGTCTCTGCTGTGCCTCTCACACGGCAACGGATTCCTCTGGAGCGTGTGCAAACCCAGGCCAGCGAAGAAGGCCGAACAGCACCCCCAGCCAGAGGTAAACGCACGGGGGCCTGTGCACTTTGAGGCTGGCCTTCTATGCACAGACATTTCTGCTTTAAAAACCAAGAAATAGGACCGTTCAGTGCAGTTTTGTAACCTGATCTTTTCCTGTAACCATTGCAAATAGCTTTCCATGCCATTAACCAGGCTCCCACACCTTCGTTTTTAATGACTGCCCAGCGTGTGCCCGCAGAGGTGGCCCCTGCCCGTGGGCGGTGTTGTTCCCCGGTTCCTGCGGTCAGCAGCTCCGTCACGACCTGCCGCAGGGAAGTGCCCAGGTTTCGCCAATTACAAGCGCTTCATTAGCAGCGGAGCGGGCGCCTGCGGCCTCCCGAGGGCGGTCCGTGTTCTCCGAAAGGGTCCTGGCTGCCACGGCCCCGGCCCACCAGCTGGGCGGGCGGCGGGCGCGGCATGGGGGACCCGTGTCTGCAGAGGCTGGGCTGCTCCAACGCAGAAAGGGAGACGCCCTTTGCCGTGGCTCACAAGTGCACACCAGGCTCTGGGGCAGAAACAAGACGGAGCCGTGGATTTGTGGCCTCCTGACACCCTGTCCCAACTTCCTCCCCGAGAGGCAGGGAAGGAGAGGCGGGGGGCGTGGGATGTGAAATCCGCATCCCCTCTGGGCTGGGCATCGTCCCAGAGGACGTGTCACATCTGGTTGTGCTTGTTGGTAAAGCGCTTTCGCCCAAGACGATTTCTCAAGCCCCTGCTGGTGTGGGGGCTGAGGACACCCAGAGACAATGAACAAGGCCGAGCGTCCAGGGTAGAAACACAAGTGGCTTTGACGGTGGCCACTCGCAGCCTGGAACCCCCACCACCAGCGGGGCTCGGAGCCCCTGCGAGGTGGTAACAGGGACACCAGCATGGCGTGAAGGAAAGCTGAACGAGGCTGAGGGCACCCCTGTGTTCCCGGTGCTTTTAGGGGACACAGACAGCAGCCTGCCCCGAGCTGGACACCGAGAAGAAGAGCTGAGGGGAAGGCCGGTTTCTACACCCAGGGGGCCCGAGGTCTAAGAGGCGTCCACGTGCCAGTGGACATTTGAATGTGGCATGACAGATGCTGTGCCCAGGCAATTCTGTACGAAGCATGGGACAGTACACATGGGTGACCCTCCGGCTGGTGGCACCAGGCAGCAGGTGTCCCAGAGGCAGAGAAGGGAGATAGGAATGTGTCCACCTTCACAGGAGGTGGGTCACAGAGGAGAAGCAGGGCAGAGGTGCGGGGACAGAGAACTGCACCGGGTCAGGCAGGACTGGAGCTGAGGACAGGAGGACAGAGCCCCAGGAAGTAAGACCGGTGACGACACCAGCAGCTAGGTGTCTCCGCGTCCTGCGTCCTAGGGACAGGGGCCGAAGCTCTCCAAGAGGCACACGTGGTGGGACTCACACGGGGAAGGCTCTTTCCGGGTGGTACGGAGCTTGTGATTTTGGAGCAGGGGACACATTGGGAGACTCGTTACCATTCAGGCAAGAAATGACAGTGTGACGGTGGGAAGGCAGAGCGGTTCCAGTGGTGATAGATGGTGACCACCTGCGGGTGTGGGGGAGGGCAGCGGGAAGGTGAAGGACAGGTAATTCACAGCCAGACCCCAGGAAGCAGAAGAGGACCTCCTGCAGGGCAAGGTGACCAAGAGGGACCCCCTTTCCCAGAATGTGGGGGGAGGCGAGGACAGCACCACGGAAACCCATTCACATAGGGGCCAGCAGGCACGTTTCATGGCCCGGAAGGAGGGCGGTCCCGGGTGGAGCCCCAGCGCAGCACAGAGATGGGAAGCCTCGGAGGGGGCGGGCGGGAGAACGGCCCGCTGGAGGGCACAGGACACCTGGAGTGGCTGCTGCGGGGCAGAAGCCAGGGGCTGGCCCTGGACACTGAAAAATGTGAACCTCAGGCCCCAAGGCCCACCTGAGATGGAGGCCAGTCCACGCCTGGGTCTTCTGCAGCGGCCCTCAGCAGCCATGGGGGACGAGAGGGTGGAGGATGTGTGGGCTCAGGTGGGCGGTTTGGCCACCTGATGGGGGGCGGCCTTGCTGCTTCTATTCAGAGGAACAAACGATGCCAACTTGGTGGCATCTGGATGCTGCCCAGGGGCGGCATGGAGGCAGGAAGGGCTGGGGATGAGGGTTCAGAGACCCAAGTCCCCACAGAGCAGAGGTGGGGCCACAGCAGCCAGAGACTATGGCGGGAAGGGGCCATGCTGGGGTGTCAGACCCCAAAGGTGGAGCAACCCCATAGATGACAGCGTCCAGCAGGGGACCCGGGAGCGGGTGACTGAAGTGGGGCTGGTGTCCTGGCAGTGCCCACAAAGGACAGCACAACAGCAAGGGGCCCGGGCTGTCCCCCCACCTTCAGGCTGGACCACACTGAGGTCCCCGGCAGAGTCCAAGGCCCTGGGGTCCTGGGCCACGGAGCTCAGGTGGAGGGTTGAGGGTTCTCCCCGGTGTGGCCCTGCCCCTCGGAGGCCACCCTCCTGGAGAGGTCCGGCTTGTCACCAACCGGACGGCTCACAGCAGTTACTGCTGGCGGAGGAAGAGCCTGGCCCTCTGAGGGACTCCCCGCAGCACGGTGACAGCCCGCCCTCAACTGCCACGGGTGACAAGAGCCCAGGGCATTAGCACCTTCGCACTGTCATTTGAGCCGCGCTCCCAAAGCGGCACCAGCCAGTTACAAACGACCCGTAGGTGTCACCCCGCTGCGGAGATTCTTGGCACCTTCGCCGCTGTGTCCCCGTTCAGAAAGGGGTGGGCCGCGTGCCCATGTGGTGTCTACCGGGTCTGTGTGTCCAGCTCAGTTCCGCTCGGCAACCTGGGCTCAGGGGACCTGCACTGCCGCCCCCCTCCCCTGCCCCCCTCGCTCTGCCCTAGCGCACTCGCTCCCTCCGTGGTTGTCCGAAGACCCCTGATGGCAGCCAGGGTGTGGCTGAGTGTGGGTATTAGGTGTCAGGTGCCGCCCACCGGGTGACAAGCGTTGGCCCCCCGCAGGTGCGCGCAGGTGCTGCTGGAGCGGGGCGCCTCCGTGCACCTCGCGGGCGGCGCCGGCCAGGACACGCCGCTGCACGTGGCGGCGCAGCACAGCCTGGACGAGCACGCGCGCCTCTACCTGGACCACGGGGCACGCGTGGATGCGAGGAACAGCCGCGGGGAGACGGCCCTGAGCGCGGCGTGCGGCGCGGCCCTGCGGCCCGAGGAGCAGGACCCCCACCTGCGCCTGTGCGCGCTGCTGCTGCAGCACGGGGCGGCCACGGACGCGCGTGACGAGGACGAGCGCAGCCCCCTGCACAAGGCCTGCGGCCACGCGCACCCCAGCCTGGTGCGCCTCCTGCTGAGCCACGGGGCCGACGCCACGGCCCTGGACTACGGGGGCGCCACGCCGCTGGCCCGCGTGCTGCAGACGGCCACCTGTGCGCCCCAGGCCGCGCCGGAGCGCGTGGTGCAGGCGCTGCTGAACCATGGCTCCCCCACCGTGTGGCCTGACGCCTTCCCCAAGGTAAGAGGTGGCTGGGACCGCCCACCCACGCTTTGCGGAGCAGGGCCTGGTCTGCCTGCCGCCAGCTGGCATGGGGCACTTCCCCGACTTGCAGGGGCCGGGGACCCCCTGGGGGCCTGGGAGGTGTGGATTCTGATTCCCTGGGTCTGGGTAAGAGTCTTCCTTTGTAACAGCTTCCCCTGAGGCCCAGGCTGCTGGTCTCCGGACCACCCTTGGAAGAGCCAGAGCCCATGGCTAGGAAATGGAGAGGTGGGGGGTGAAGAAGCTGGCCCACCCGGGCGTCCGGTCACAGCCCCACACTTGAGTTGATGCCTCTGTCTGGTTTACACGATTTCCGAGGCTCCCCTTTCATTGTAATCCTCAGAACAATGAAAATCCATTTCCCATGGCATTCGGTTTGAAACGAAATACCCAACCTCGTTCATGAGATTAATTACACACTTGCAGCTTTCCCTCCTCCTGCCCTCAAGGCACTTCCGGGGAGTCACGGGCAAGTGGGGCTCTTCTCCTTCCGGCCTTCGGCCAGCTGAGGAGGCCTGTCCACAGTCGGGGCCGTGCTGGGACCTCAGCCCTACATCTTGTCACCTTCTCCACTTACCAGGCCTGGCCTGAGATCCATGGCGGCTCATCACAAAACACGCAGACGACGGAAAACATCTCCAAAAGAAAAGTTCCAAAATGTTGGTTAGGATAGGCTGGTCTCCCTCAAAAGACTTCACTTGTGAGAAGTAAGCTCACCCAGCGGGTCCAACACATGGACACCGAGGCCGGAAGTAGAGCAAAAGCGAGGTGTTTCTTTACGGTCTCGCAAGAGCGGGTGTCCAGCCGGCGGCAAGCACACCCAAGTGGGAGAAGTGGGCGAATTGCACCCTCACGCCAGCCGTCCCTCCCCCGTTTCCTCATTGGCTGAGGACGGGATCGTGGCTAAAGGTGATTGGCCGTTTCCCCCACGCACACCTCCTCCTTTGTTCTCAGAGGCGGCCGGGTGTGAAGGCTGCAGAAGTCAGCGCCCCACGCTGTCACGGCCTCACCCGTGTACTCTTAGCTCTTTGTGATCCCGTTTACACAGAAGCTTCCTGACCCATTTGCAGTTTGGCCTAGCTGTGTGCCACTGTGGCGTAGCCTGGTTGGAGCGTCACCTGCTTCCTTGTTCCCTTCAAAGGGACCCTGAGCACTTTCTTGACAAACGTGGCGAGTGTCACAGGCTGACCCTCACGCTGACCTTGAGCAGGGCTGTCATGGCTGCCACCAACGCCGTGGTTCCAACGTGGAGTCTTGAAAGGGAGGAGATGCCTGCAGCCTTCCACTGGGAACATGTACCTTTTATAGTCCGAATTTACGTGTTCACATGTCCCAGTGTGAGCAGGTTAGCTCACCGGCCCCACAGCACGGACACGGGACCCACCCACGGTGCCTCCAGGTCACACGGTGTTTGCCTTCAACCGAGATGCGCAGGCCAACCCTCATCATTTGAAAGCGCATCAAGAGCGTGTCAGTGTAGACATGTCCAAACCTGTAAGAACGTTTCTGAGTTTCTTTGAGCCACTTGACCCCCGTGGTGGGGAAGCAAAACCGCAGCGGATTGAGAAAATGACGGCTTTACAGCTTATTTTATGCCTTGCCATCAAAGAAGGAGGCAGCAGGGGGTTGGTTACCTGGAGTCCGAGGGAGTAAAGCAAGAAATCCCTTCGATCGGATAAAAAGGGAAAACAGAGAGACACATGCTTCTCACCCGTTGATCTGTACAGGATAGTTAACAGCGAACAATTAACAGGGTAACAATAACAGTGAGGGGCTCCGTGGTCTCCCCTGCCCTGGAAAAAGGAAATGGCCTTGATATTCTGGGGGTCTGTTGTGTAGGAGAAAAAAAGACAATGGTCGGGCTCAGTGAAGGCAAAGACTGGCTTTTCTCAAAAAAAGGTGCCACCCCAGGACCTAACTACCGCCATGACCCAATTTTAGGTATAAGTTTACATTGCAGACCGTGCGGTGTGGTTACTTCAGTTTGTAAGGTGTCCCCTGAGCTTGTCAGTATGAGTATGTCCCCTTTTTCACCCACAAATGATAAAAACAGGCTTCACAGGATGGGCCGCCAATGAAAAATATCTGGGACAAATTATTATTTTTTTTTTTATTTTATTGTTGTTGTATTACATCCATCCCCCTTTTGCTCCCCTCTGTCCCCCTCCCCACCCACCCCTTCCCCCCAGAGTCAATCCCACCTGTTGTCCATGTCCATGGTTCCTTTATACTAGGTTCTTTGGGGCAAATTATTTTAACGAAATAAAGGGATCAGTGTCTTTCATTAGTGACTAGAAATAGTCCTTTGCTGGCCTTGACGTCAGTCCGTCTGCGCGATTTTGCCCAGGGTCCCCAAGTCTTGGGTGTGGCTCCCTGGGCCCCTTCCCTGGGACAGGATCTCTGACCCTGAACGGTCTCCAAGCTGCAGGGACTGCCCTACCCTGACCTTGGCGTGCAGGGCCGGGCGCAGCGCCTGCCCCTGTGGTCTCCAGGGGCCCCATCCTGTGTCAGCCACACAGGAACAGAGCCTGGTCCACGGCGGTGCAGGTTGGATTTAGGTTTGGAGAGTAGTGGGGGGTCAAAAGTCCATGAGAGGGGACGAAGAATCTCCCAGCAACTGCGGAGGGAATTGAGGTTTCCTCGAGACATCTTAATACTTTGAGGCTTCCACCAAAAAGCACTGCCCGCCGTTCCCTGCGCTGCCCGTGTCCAGGCCCGGAGCTGGCCCTGTGACGAGTGAGGGGACTCCAGCCACCCCCAGGCGCTCTGCCTGTGGTCGGTTACCGCCCTGGACTTGGGCACACCTCTGGGGGCTCCCCGGCGCTCCAGGCGGGGAGCAGGGTGCTGCCGGAACGCACACACACGCACCATCGGAGCATCCCGAGCTGAGACACGAGCCAGCGGCTGTGATGGCCCAGCCTGGGCCCCGGACAGCCAGGGCGAACGCTTGGAAATCCGGGCGCGGCATCTTCCTCCACCCAGGCCACCTGCGCGTCCCACCAGGGCAGGGGTCTAATCGCCGCACCTGACATCAAAGGGACGGGCCAACTGCGCTCAGCAGCCCCGTGGAGCGCGCAGCACACGCACTGAGTCGGGCCACAAAGATACACCGCGGGCGAGACTCCGCACCGTGGGGAGGGGACACAGAGGCCTGGGCATGTCACAGAGCACGTGGTCCGTGGGCAGCCGCCGCACTTGAAACAGATGTAAAGAGACACCCACGGAGCTCAGAATTACTGAGGCAAAAGGTTTCACAGCGAGCCTGTGACATAAATCACAGCTCCCTCCTGCCAGACAAAGGCAGCGTCACTGCACCAAGCACCCACCTGCGCCGAGGACAGCGCGCGGCGGCGACCATCAAAGCCGTGCCACTGCTCAGAAACAAGCATGTTGACAGTGCCAGGCCCGTGCGCCTGGCCGACCTCTCGTTAGCTGCGGAGCCGGGGGCAGGGGCAGGGGCAGAGAAACACGGACGGGGTCCCACCTGGCCCTGCCCTGGCCCCGCCGACGTGCTGGAGTGGAGGTCTGCTTCGGGGGAAGGCTCTGCGGGCGCTTCTGCCTCCCGGCCTGGCTGGAGCCGGGTTGGTGAAATAGTCATGGAGGCCTGTGTTTCGTTTTCACCACCGAGGGCGGCTTTCCTCCCACAGCCTTGGGGATGCACAGTCCAGGCCGGGGCTCAGCGGGCACGGGAAGGTCTCAGTCCGGCTGCTCTGCCACGGGCCTGGCCTCCCAAAGCCAGCGCTGCGAGGGGGACCCCAGCTCCGTCCCGCCTCGTCTGTCCGTGGGTGGCGTGTGGGAGCCACCCTGACTCGCCACCCCGACACGTGGCCGGCTTCATGTGCCCCTTGATACACAAGGGGGACCCCTTCTGTGGCACTTTTCATTGGCAGCCAGCCTGTGCGGTGGAAACTCGGACTCTCGGAGGGTAGGACGGCCACGCAGCCGGGGGGCCGCTGCTGTGGTGGGGCAGGTGCAGGCAGACGCCCTCCGCCCCGTGCGTGTGCAGGGCCTGGAGCTCGTCCGGACGCTGGGGAGACGCGTCGGGCAGAGGTCGCAGGCTCCCCCAGGTGAGCCGGCCCAGACCTGGCAGGCGACGCCTTGGCTGCGTGAGGCGGGAGGGAAGGTCCTGCCAGGCCCAGAACCGTCCAGGCCTGTGTCCTGGGCAGGAAGAGCACCAGCCGCTGGAGAGGAGCCAGCAAGGGCGCCAGTGGGGACGGGGGCCCTTGTTAGGGGTTTGAGCCTTTGTCTCGAGAACAATGGGAATGTAGGCTGTCATCCTCAGCAGAGAAGTGACATCATGAAATGAGCGTTTGGGCGCAATTCCTCCGCTCAAGCACGGAGAGCGCGCTGGGGTAGGGGCTGGCGAAGACCACAGACCTGGGGGCATCCGGGCTGCCGCCAGAGGGACAATGAGCCAGGGGGCAAGAGGGACCCGTTCCAGACACACGTGCCAAGCTCCGGTCTGGCCTCCCCTGCCGGCCATCGGCCATGCTGGAAATAGACAGCAAGGGTCCATGTTTCCTCTTGACCTAATTACAGAATTAGGGAACGCGACTTCCTGCGGCTGCCGTGACACCAGAGTTTGGGGGGGACAAACGCTGGGGTGGCAATAGTCAAAACCCAGGACCCCATTTCGTGCCTTCACGGAGTCCTGGGGGCCCCTGTCCCCGGGGGCGGACGGGGAGCCATCACGAACGGCGGGCCTCTGTCTTCCTCGCTCGCTTTATTTCCCGCCTGCATACAGAGCAATGTGCCTGTGTGATTTTCCCCCTTAATTTTCTTTCTGCCGCCTCATTAGCCGGAGCGCGCGCGCGGGCTCTAATGACATCAGCATGTCAGAGTAATGGTGGCAGCCGCTCCTCCGCAGACAGCAAGGAGGCAGCGGAGATTTTTAAACTGTGTTGGCGTAAAAATAATGAAGGCAGCCAGCTGCCTGACAGACGTGAGGGGGCACCGTGCTGGGGGCCTGGGGAGGGCCCGGGGGCCCCAGGGAGGTGGAACCGGAGAGAGACAGGAAATGAATTCCCAGAGACAGGTAATAAGGCTGGGTCACAGTCTGTGACCCAGGGAGGAGGGGCCCCGGGGAGGAACATGATTGCGGGGGGAGGGCAGCTGGTGGGGGCGGGGTACGGTGGGGAGCGCCTCCTGCAGGCGGCAAACAGCCACTAGGGACACTTCACCACCTCTCACAGAGAGTGAGCCTGCTAGTCAAGGGGGTTGGACGCTGGGGGCAGCGGGCACCGCCTGGGACACCTTCTGTCTGCATCCAGGCTGGATCTGGGGTCCAGCGTGAACCTGCCTAGATGGTGAGGTTTCCCCCAACACCAGGATGACTGGCATCCGGGAAATGGCACATCAGCCTGGCTTGCGTTGGCCGGAAACGCCAACACGTCAGGAGCACCTGGGCAGGGGGTGCAGGATAAGGTGGGGGGCAGCAGGGTGGGAAGGCACACCTGGCTCTTCCAATGCGCGGTCTCCTGCGGTCCCCTGCAGTCATGAGTACTAGACTTAACTTCCCAATACTCCAAAGGGTTAGATGACTCCAGTCCTGGTAACTCCATCCTTTTTGCCACTTATGGGGATGGGCAGGGCCAGCTTAAGCCGATGGGACCATGACACACCAGGAAGACCTCCTCAGGGAAAGGACCTGGAAAGCGTCAGGCTCCACTGCTGTCATCAGGGCAGGTGCAAGCGGCTTCAGAGAAGGAGATGACCTGACCGCAGGAGACTGTGGGAAGAATGATCACCTGAGAATGGCTGGGAGCAGAAAGAGGTGGAATTTTGTTCGAGAATGCTCCCTGTTTATAATGTCAACGTACAGTAGTCAATTCACTGACTACAAGATGGTGCATTCGTAAAACAAAACATTACCGGGCCACCAAAATGAGACCCATTTACAATGTTTGCCCACGACCTATTGTAGGGTACAACAGTCAAGTTTCAGGACAACATGCAAAGTACTAGCGCATTTTTTGCTACATACATGAACATTTTGCCTAAATGCATAGGACACGAATAGGGTTGATCGCCGAACAAAGAAATGAGAACTTTTCATGGGGCGTTTCTGTACTTTGAAGGGGTTTTAGGCGTGAAAAGACCTGGGTGCGCTGTAAGGGTGAGAAGTGACGGAAATGTCTTTTCCTGCCCGTGCCCCGGAGTCTGGTGGGCAGGGGTGAGCCGGGCTGTGAGGATGACCTTGGAAAAAGGGCTGAAGCTCGGTTTTCTGAACCCAAAAATACAAAGACCAACTTCGTAACACCTGGTAAATCTCAGGCCTCAAAAGCAGAGAGGGGCTTCCCTGCCCCTCGCCAGGATCAACGCTGCCCCTCACGGAGCTACTATTCACAGCAGGCAGAAGGGGGCGACCACCCCCAGACCCACAGGGACACAGCGCGCAAAAGGCCACAGGTGAGAAACTACAGGACAGGCGCCCTCGTTTCTTCAACAAATAATTCACGTGGAACAAACAAAAAAATCTAAAACTGCATCGTATCTGCTGACCCCACTTACTATCCTTACTCAAACATGATTTTTCATCTACTGGCATTTAAGGGAAATTTGTGAACGGAATCGCTGACTAGGTGATCCTCCCAGGCGCTCTAGTGATACCGCTGATGGGGTCCTTTACCAGACACGCTGAGCTGCCAACAGGTGAAATGACAGCATTGAATTTGCTTCCAAATATTATCAGGGAGAGCGGCGGGCAGGACTCACCACCCGCTACTGACCCCCTGGGTCCCGTTCTGTGTCCACTCAAAGTTCTCCGTCACAAGGTGGTTGGTTTTGTTTTTTTAAAGCAGAGTGTTCGCATCTCCGTGAGGCTGATGATTTTTTAATTGGCAAATAACAAACTAGGACCATGAAAATGAAAGGGAAGAGCCACGTTGAGGGGAAACTCACCAGCAAAGCAATTTTGGTCCCCAATGTCCTGACATGGTAGAAAACACCCTCCTTGGGCCAGGCTGCTCCCCAGGGACACCACAGGTCCGCCTGGAGCCTGACAGCAACATACTTGCCCAGACGGCTGGACGGACAGGCCCCGGACGGCATCTCCACTTCCCGGTGGGCTCCCTGCTGCAGCCCTGCCGGTGGGGCTACTGGTCACCGCCGGTCCCGGCGGGACTGAGGAGGGTGGGGTCCCACAGACAGTACTGGGGTGCAGACTCAACGCCAGTCCCCACCCTTCCCACACTTGGCCCCACCCTGAACTTGGTGTCCCCACTTCTGACCAGGTGCTGAAGATGTGCGCGCCGGTCCCCGCGGTCATCGAGGTCCTTTTCAACGCCTACCCGCGGCTCCGCGTGTCCGAGTCCTGGAGGGACCTTATTCCCGAGGAGGTGTTTCAGGTGAGGGCCCCTTGTCCGAGCTCCTGCTCGCACAGCCGGTCGTCTGTCTGTCCATCTGTGTGAGGGGTCTGCACTAATTCCCGGGTACGAGTGAAGTCCGGAGGAGGAGCGCGGAGAACTGGGGGCGCCTTGGAGTATCGCAGCTCCCCTCAGGGGGCTCAGCAGTCACCCAGCAAGAGCCCGGGTTGGAGTTGGGGTGCTGCCAGCCACACGGAGCAGACAGACCCAGGCTGGCTGGGGGGATGGCAGGGCCGGGGACCCAGCGTGTGGACAAAGGGGGGCGTTCGGCAGCTGAGGCCACTGGCTCTGGCCGGTGTGTCGGCTTTGTCTCCGGCCCAGGCGGCTGTGGGCCGGACAGCCACGCCCAACAGCGTCCACCGGGGACTCAAGAAAGAGAGAGCGTGTCTACCAGAAACCCCTAGAAAATTTCCCCTCGTTGGCTGAGTCCTGTGCTCATGACTGATCAGCCAAGGTGGCACCGTGCGAAGGGGCGGGGCGAAGCGGAATTCAGGCAGGTGACCCGTGTACGTGACATCTTCGCTGGGCCTGGGCAGGGACGGCCCCGGAGGAGGGTGTACAGACCACGCAGGGCTCCTCCGTCCCGTAGCCCAGGAGACACAGGCTGGGGTTCCGTGGGTAAAGGCTGATGCCACCGCCTCCCCTTCCAGGCGCACCAGCCCTTCTACCGGTCCCTGCTGGCCTTGGCCCACAGCCCGCGACAGCTGCAGCACCTGTGCCGCTGTGCCCTGCGCAGCCGCTTCGGCAAAAGCTGCTCCCGCCTGGTGCCCTTGTTACCCCTGCCGGGGTCCCTGAGAAGCTACCTCCTTTTGGAGCCGGAGGGTGTCCTGCACTGAAAGCTGGAGCCTCTGGACCTGTTCTCCGTCTCGTCTTGCCCTTCGGTGGTGAGAGCACCCGGGATCGGCTGGATAGCCGGTGGGACCTTGGGGTGCGGCCGCCCTGGGGGCTTCCGGGCAACGAGCACCCTCCTGCCCTCAGGGGTGTGCTGCTAGGGGTGTGGGCCTCGTGGGACTTGAGCAGAAAGTGCCTGTCCCCCTAGGTTGAAAGGAAAGGTTTACCTATTCTTCCAAGGTTTGTCCCCTGCCCGCCATGGTGTAGTGGCCCCACCCCTCCGACACCCTGGCCCACTGGAAAGACTGTCCCCAGGACAGGCAGGCAAGCCCACGGAGGGAGGACACTTGCTCCCATAGGAAGTCACCTCCCCAGGAGCCGGCTGGCGCTTCCCAGCACAGGGTGGTCCTGGCTCCCCGGAAGGACATCTGAGGGGTTGTGCTTTTACCCCACAGGACTCTGGCTGATATTCTCAGCAAACCCCGGTTGATCCAGCTCCAGCGCTGGTCAGGAAAATCCACAGGCTGACCGAGGCTGCTGTCCACTCAGCCCAACATCACAACAAGAGAGCTGTTCTCATGGCCCAGGACGGCATCAGCCCGGTGTTACTTCTGGGTTCCGGTGCTTTGTTATCAGAGGCCTTGCTGGCTCGGGAGAGCCTGTCCCCACCCCACCCAGGGCCACTGGTTCCTAAGATAGTAGGCCACTTGCCACCCAACATGCTTAAAAAAATAATTGGCCCTGGCTGGTGTCTCCATGGATAAGGTGCCGACCTGCAAACCCAAAGGTCGCTGGTTCGATTCCCAGTCAGGGCACATGACCAGGTTGCAAGCCAGGTCTCTTTCACCTGGAGGCAGGTGAAAGGCAACCACACATGGATGTTTCTCTCCCTCTCTGTCTCTCTCTCTTCCCCTCTCTCTAAAAATAAAGAAAACCTTAAAAAAAAAAAAGCGGGGGGGCAAGGAGGTTAAAAATGCAGCCCCAGCCCGGAGCCGCCCACCCTATCCTCACCGGGCACAGCCATCAGAACCAGGATGACTGCGCTGACCTGACCGACCGTCCCCTCCTTCAGCCCCCCCTGTCTCTCCCACCTACCCTAGGAAGCAGTTTGTCTGTTTTGCTGAAAAGCATGAAAGGTTGAATGTGTTGTGGAGTCCTAGGAGAAAGAAAAGCCCTTTGAAAACATGCTAACTTTATATTTCTAAAAATCCGATGAATAAAGAATGACCCGTTATTAGTTTCTCAGAAGTTAATTACTGCTAGCAATTTCCTTTATTAATCAGACAATAAAATAGCTGTCACAGATGAGTTGCTCCGGTGACCGTGGCTGGGGTCTGCGTTGCACACATTAGGCGTTAGTACGTTGTGAAATTAAGGGGGCCTGCGCCATCCCCTGCAGATAAGAGAAGGGGAAGGAGGAGGGGTGCGGCCCGGAGGGGAGGAAGGGGAAGGAGTGGGAAGGAGGGGGAGAGGGAAGGTGGTTGAGATCCGAGTCCACAAGGCATTGTCTACTGAACAAAATAGACCTTGCTATTTCTTGTGGTAACGGGCCTAAAAAATGTTTTCTGTTCTTTCACAGCTCGTGTGGCACTTGGTTACTCTTCCCGTTCCATAAGACCTAAGCCGCTGCCTTTCATTTCAAACGTAGCTTGTAAAGATGTGTTCGCGTGGCTCAAAACTCAGACGGTAACGAAAGGCTAAAGGTTGCTTCTACTGAACCGAGATAGCAGAGGAGTGTTCTCCCTCCCAGCTTCACCGGAGGACCTTTGACTCTACTCCTTATCATCTGACCACAGAGCAGCCCCAGATACACAAGCGTGACGTTCTCCTCCGACGGGGGTCGGGCCCCTCCATGGACAGGGGGGCAGGTCCCCAGCACAGCGGGAATGCCAGCAGGCAGACAAGTCCCTGGACATGGCACCCCGTGGGGTATCCTGTTTAAAATTCTGCACACGGCCTTGGGCCTCTCTGGTTTGAGAATTGGTGTCCGTTTAATTTTACGTTACATAGTAATTCATCAACTCAGCATGTTTCGAAGAAAATCAAAACCCGTGACGCTTTCAGAGGCATTTGCTCATCCCGCTAACTGTCATCGTCACACGTCCCATCTCTGAAATCATCTTCTGATGACACACGTGGATGCGGAAGGCTGTGGAACTCGGGGAAGAAGACTTAACCCTCCTCGGAAATGGTAGCAAATAAATGCCTGGAGAAGAAGCGGCCTCGGGGGAGGTTAAGCCCCACAACACGCGTGGTGCCGAGTGCTTCCCACCTCTTCAAGGACCGAGTGACAAAGCAGGGATACTGCACCTTTTCCTCGTTACTTGAAGAATAAATTATTCCTCAGACAACTGTCCTCTGTGCAGGCGGGATGTTTGGAAGCCCCATAGTCTCCATTATGATCAAGATGGTGTCTTATTTTTGGAATTACATATACTCTTCAAAACCCAGGATTTTTCTTGAAGTTGTCAACCTCTATTTTTTTTTTTAATTTCCTTTAAAGATTTTATTATTTTTAGAGAGAGGCAGACAGGGAGAGAGACAGACATCAACGTATGGTTGCCTTTCACCTGCCCCCAGCCACGGACCTGGCTGGAGACCTGGCTGGAGACCTGGCTGGAGACCTGGCTTGCAACCTGGTTACGTGCCCTGGCTGGGAATTGAACCAGCAACCTTTGAGTTTGCAGGCCGTCGCCTTATCCACTGTGCCACCAGCCAGGGCTCTATTTTAAAACAAATATTAACTTCATTAAATGGCTACAAGGAGCCTGAGGTTCTGTTTCCAGAGCCCAGCCGAGGGTGCAGTACTGAACCTTATTTTCATGGAGTCCTGCAGGTGGCGCCATAAGCAAAGGGTCTTCTTGCCCACCCACCTGCTCACCCCCGAATGGAAGAAAACAAGCCTGTAGCTCACGTGATAAGGGGGAGGAGAGTATGGAGAAACTATAGAATGGTGACGTATCCTATAGTATTGCACCGCTATAATAAAAATCGAGTAATTAAAATATTGATTACAAAATTGCCTACTTCCTTTGTATTAAATATGTGCATTTTATAGGCAATGGGTTTATAAATAAATGTTGTTTTAAGTTGACTCTTTTACGATGCTGTAACGACAGCCCAATCCTCATTCGCGTGTGAAACGTGTTCTTTAACAAAATTGTACATGTTCACCATGGCGATGGAACTAGCTGGGTTTTCCGCCTCGATCTAATCTTCCAGAATGGCATTTCTGCAGCCCTAACACTCTGTTTAATCACGCCAATAAAAAGAGGAGATTTCTTTGTAATGCAATTTGTAAGCAATAAACATGATTGAGAATGCAGTGTTTGCTGTCGACTATGTTTAATGCAGGGTTTTAATTCGGGGTGTAATTATTCATCCGGTGGGCACTTTTCCGTTCGCATTCCTCTTCCCTGCTCTTAAGTTGGTAAATTTGCAGAGCCGTGGGGACCCAGGGTTTCCGCACACTTTCCGCAAGCCAGAGTTGGGTGCAGATGTTGTGGAAAGAGAACATTTTTTTTAATCTGCTAAAGACAGGAGGTCACATTAACTCGTAATACAGACACATAAAAATGTGATTATGGGTTCTAAACAGAACGCAGTAGGCTCCTAGTTAACACAATGAGATTTCTAGGAAGTGAGGCATAAATGCTTCAAAAATGACACATTTCTCACGTTTCATTCCAATTAAATTACTGAGGCAGCTAACAGCGATGAGCACAAAGTACGAGGGTAAAATGAGGGTTTTCTTCTTGTAACTGTATCTCTGTGAAAGTGTATTTTTATGAGAAGCAGTTAATATTAAGCTATTATTTTTCAGTGGTGCTGGAAGGGATGTCTTGAGCCTTTCTTGTCTGCTCACCCCAGAAGAGTCTGTTCTTTGTTTCTGGGGTTTGCGCACAGGAAGGGAGGCGTGTTCCCCTGGGTCCCGCCCCCCACCCAGTCTCTGGAGCGAAATGGACCAGCCCCGAAGGGGTCGCTCCTCAGTCCCCAGGGTCGGTCCCAACCGCTGCCCAGAGGCCTGTGGCCGCTGGAGTCCAGGGCGCCAAGCGGATGGGGGGTGGGGAGGGTGGGGGTGTAAGGCTGCCTCTCTCCCTCCGCGGTCCGAGAACACGCAGGGCTCGACCCCCAAGCTCCGCTCAGTTCTCCGGAGCTTGAGAGCGACTCTGCCCGACCCAGCATTGCGGGGTGGGTCTCGGCATGGTGGGGGCCTGATCCCCCCCACCCCCCACCCCCGGCCTGGAGACGGCGGGGGTCCACCCCACCCTCCTCCAGGCCCGCTCTAGGCACAGTGAGGTTCAGGGCTGCTCCCCGCGAGGAGGCCCGAGGCGCTCGGGGTGGGGGTGGGGGTCGGGGGAGCGTCGGGAGACAAAAGGATGCGAAGCTTTAAATTCAAAAAGATGTTTTTGAAAGCCTCTTCCTGGGGTCTGCAAGGCGCACGGAGGACAGCGGCGATCCCAATCAGAAATGCGATTTGAAGTCCTAATGAACTTGATTGCGTGAACATTTATAATCCCCACGGCCCGAAATGAAATCAGAGATAATCAGAAGGTACAGAGAAGGGAGAGTTTACAGCCGACGCCGGGCGGCTGCGGGACGGGGAGATGCGGCCCGGTATTGATGTCGAAAATGATGGATAACGCGGGAATGGCAAATATACTATTTGTCTAATGGTTCGGCAATTAAATTCCCCTGTAAATGACCCATGCCTCATTTCATCCTAATCTATGGAATTTTGATTGAATTCGTCAGCTCTAATTGAAAAATACTGCACTTTAATGTCTGCATTGCAGTTTCAGGACGAGAGTGGTTTTAATGAGACAGTGCCCTCTGACCGGGAATATTTGAGACTTTTATTCGGAATTTAAAGTCAGAAGATTGCTCAACTGAGCGCTGCCATTTCCTCTCCTGTATCCATGTCCATCCATCTCCAGACACGATTTAATAAATGCACTTGGGGATAAAGGCGGCCCCCAGACGCTCGAGCCCATGCGGCACCCAGGGGCGCCTCCTCCCCGGGACGAGCGGGCCAGGGCTCGGGGCGGGGCCCGGGCGGGGGACACGGAGGCCTGTTCCCTCCTCGTTGCCTAGGTGCCCACCTCCCCTGCCGCGCGCCCCCCGCCCCAGGGCCCATCGTGGGCCTCTGCCACCCGGAAAAACCCAGGCGGACACCCCGGAGGAGGAGAAGCCCTAGCTGCCTGCTACCCGCGCACCCAGAGACGGGTCGGCTCCCAACCCTCTTTATATGCAAATATCGAGGCGAAGCCATCCCTGAGAAATTAGCTACTTGCCGAGGCATATTTACTAGATTGAAATGAGTTAAAGAGAAACGTTTTAAGTCGTGCAAACGAGATACTTGGGCCACATTAAACGTGGAAACGTTTGCTCCTCCCTGCCCCCGGGGAAAAAAATAGCTGAGTGGGACCTACACTCGAAATGGGAAAACGAGGCCCCGACCGCTCAGCGACCGGAAGTCGGGCAGTGCGGGGGCCGGGTCTCCCGGGGGACATCGGCGCGGGCGCTCGGCTGCAGTCGGCGCAGACCGGCCCTTCCGCGCGGGCCGCCGATCCCGTCGTCGCCCTGCAGGGGGCGCGCTTGAACTAGCGTCCCGCCGGGAAAGCGGGGACCCAGGAGAGGAGGCGGGTCAGCCCGGGGTCCTCCGCTGCGGCGCGCGTCCTGCCCCCCAGCTGCTCCCGGCCCTGATGCCCCCGAGGTGTTTAAAACTCACACCTTGGGGTCAGGGTAGGGCCCTGGGGAGACGGAGTTTGGGGTGAAGCCAGAAGCCAAAGTGCACTGGTTGCCTGCCTCCCCAGAAAGAGGAATATGAGGTTTATTTAGCACCTAAACAGATCTTTTACTTAAAATAAACTCATCTAAAACGACTTGGAAGTCCCTTCCCTGGGGAGGCAGTGGCTTCGCGCCCCTGCGACGCTCAACGACCGCCCCGGGGGCCGCCCGCGCCTGGGCCTCGCCGGGGAATGCGCAGTGCGCCCCGGGGGCGGTGCCTCGGGCCCTCTTCCCAGGAGGCGCCGCGCGCCGTTAGAGACTAGGCGTCCTGGGCGGTTGGTGGCCTGCGATTTATTTTCAAATGCTCGAGAGTCAGCGATCAGAGGCTGCCTCCGTGGATAGCCTCCCTCTGAGCGCACAGGCTGGCGCCCCTGGCGGCCCCGCGGCCACCCTGCACCCCGACGTCCGGGATGGCGGGCCTGCGCGCCACGGAGCTGCTCTCGGTCTCTCTGCGCCACGCACCCTGCCGGAGCGCCACGAGAGCTGGTTCAGTTCCTTGCCACAACCCATGCCATAATACTAATTGCTCGCGTTATAGGGTCGTCGTCAGGCCGCCGGTGGGAGTGGGCCGGGATTCCCACCCATTATGCAGATGGTGCCGCAGAGGCCTCGGCGCGCTCGGCGTCCCCGACCCCGCTCAGATGTCAAAGGGTTTCTTATCCACCCGCTTTCTGGCCCTGCTCGGGGTGAGCCAGAGTCAGGAGGCACTTCGTGGGTCTCAACGAGGGCGGAGGTGATTTCCTATGATCACGGCCAGAACCCGATCGTATTTAACACCTTGTGCAACCAAGGAGGTCTGCTGTTCTTCCTTTCGTTTGTGACAAAGGCTTCTCTGTGGTCCAGACGTTTATAATGGAAAAGAAATTGGGAATCTTTTTCTTGTGCAACTGCAGGCATGAAAAAGACAGACGTTTCGGCCCTTGTCATTCCGCGATCAAGGGAAGCCCGGCGGGCGCCTACTCCCCTGAACCTCGGCGTCCTAACCTGCCCTACAGCGGATGCCGCCAGCCACACGGCCTGTAGGGGGCGCCCCGGCTCCCTGCGCGCTCGCACACCCCTGTGTTTTTCAGGCTAATACTTGTGAGAATGGGAAGGAAGCCTTACATAAAACTGTTTCCTGCCACTCCCTCGTTAATTTTTTATAAAAGGATACAATACTCACGTGAGTTCTGTTTACAGATATGAACAAAACCTCGTTCGATTATTTAAAAATGTGCAATGTAAAACTTGGCTTGTACAATGGATTATTCAGATCATTACATTTTAAAGTATAACTACCCAGATGACTTCCACTGTGCTAAATGAACTACATCTGAATGTTTTGGGGGATGAGAATGAAGTTGAACTTTAAGATATCTCTCATGTCTTTAGCTTTGTGGGGTTTTCTTGTTTTGTTTGCAGTTTAAGTGGGTCTAAGAGAAACCTCAGGAGGGACCATAAACCGAGATAAGAGAAATATCACAGCAAGAAAAAGATTCTGCAACACTCACCTTCTACAAACAAGCAAGGGGGGCAGAAGAGGGGGTCCCTGAACTCCGTGCAGGTGTCATATTTGTCACACGATGTCCAATCATCCTCATTTTCTGAGTCACCATGATCAAGTTCTCCTTTTGTAGCATCATGTTCATGATTGTCACAGACTTCAGGGAACAGATTTCTCCTGGTGGAGACACACAGGATTTGCTTCTGACCTGGGTTCCATTTCCCAGCAGAGATTTGTTTTTCCTACATGCCCAGGAGAAAGGGGTGCTAAAGGGCAGACTGCCTGGAGGAGGCAGTCTCACCTCTGCCCTGCTACAGGTCTGTCACCATTCCTCGTGGTCGCTCTGCTGTGGCCTGCTCAGGACAGGCATCACACACCCATGGGAGCCCCTCTCCCGGCATCAGTGGCAATTTCCCCTGTGGGAAGTGTGCACCCCGGCATGGTCCCCCTCACTATGTGGGTGTGAAGAAGAATCTATGGGAGTACCACCCCCTTTGCAGGGGTGTTTGCAAGTTGGTGAGTGGAACAAACACTAGGATAACAAGGTATGAACAGCCTTCTTAAAAAACTTTCTGTTCATCATTAAACAACAACAAAGAAAACACTCTCAACACACACATGCACGCACGCTCACACACACACAAGGGCAACATGCCCCACTTACAATGTTTTCATTTCCTACAAAACCCACAAGTGTCCCCTGGGGAGGGATGGGGGCAGGAGACATTGGGATTCTCTGGACTTTCCCCCATGCACCCCAAAGCACCCCTCTCCTCACTGCTTCTTCTGCCAACGTGGTTGACATCCGCTGCAGCGAGTCGGCCCCTGGATGAAACCCTTCGGGTTGTGAGTTGGCCCCCTATCCTGCCGTTGGCTCCTTTCTCTCAAGTTTGGGGGTTTCAGGCAGCTTGGATAAGGGGCATCGAAGTGTTGGCAGCAAAGTCATGCACCCCAAGTCCTCTGTACTTTTCCAGATAACTGGAACCCATTCAAAGACCCTTCCGTTTCAAAGGCTTAGGAGGTCGCCCTTTCCTACCTGTTCTGCCCTCACCACCAAGGAGGGGGCTGCATGTTGCCGGGGGCCTGGATCAGTGCAGACAAGTGAGACCTGGAAACCAGGGTGTCCTCCTTCCTGTGCCACGCCAGCCTCGTAGGCAGGGGTAGGGGTAGGTCAGGGAGTGTCAGCAACTATGGATCTGCACCGCATGGCTAGGGAGCAGTCTTAGGTTGTTCCAGCCTGGCAAATGCCAGTGCCCACCTACATTTCCTTTCTCCTGCCTCACGGAGGGAAACTGGCTCACCCCCTGCGGGTGCATGACCCACCCCAACCCGCAGGTCGGCGAGCCCCTAAGGAGGGTTCAAAGGCTCTACAGGGGGGTGGGGGAGGCGGAGTCGGGCTCTGTGGCCATCTACTGACTGACCTTCTTATTGGCTAGTCTCTCTCTGTCTCTCTAGATTGCAAGCCCCTCCAAGGAGAACCAAAGGCCTACACCGGGATTTCCCTCCACTGGGCAGATCCATGTTGGAGTGAGTGCGCGCTATTGGAAGCCAGGCGTTCCTGTTTCCCGTTTTAGAAGGGGTGGCGTCCATGGTGGTCTTCATTTAACTGTTGATTAATGGAATGGCTGTTTCCCACCTCCCATCAACACACACACACACACACACACACACTCACACACCCTCCTGTCCCCTCCTCGAACAGGTCTGTCACATAAGGCCAGCCCTCTGAGGACCGTTCCATAATAGTCACCGCTGTCCTTTGGGGAAGCTGCACGGCTGGTTGGTCGGTTACAGGCACACCAACCAACCCCTGAGTTTCCACGTGAGCTGACTGCCCAGCGGACTTTTTACAGTGATCTCTCTTGGGGAACCCCCGGGAGGGCCTCTGTCTTTCCAACCTCTCACCCCTCTGTTTGCACCCATGCCCAGGTCCGGTTTGTGACATCCTTCTCCCCCAGACTCCCGGTGTCCTGCCTGAGGGGGCTGTGGCCCTAGGAAACCAGGCTCTGCTTTGCTCCTGGGTCTCCAGGAAGGCAAAACGGTGCTTTCTCAGCAGCACTGACTGCTTAGAATTGGGTCCCGGCAGGTGGGGAGCTCCCTGGGTGGCTGTGATCCAAACACCCTCTTCCTCCCTTCAGGGTGCTTTCTAAAGGGTTAAAAGGCTAAACCGCTTCCTCTTTAACAGACAACAACCTGCAGGGGTCGTGGCCCTGGAGGGGGCAGCAGGGGGGTCTCGGTTAGGGAGGGTCCAGGGGTGGGAGAGGCCGCAAGCGAGTCCTTGGCGAGGGTCTCCCCAGCAACGCACGGAGAACCGGGGCGGGGGGCGGGGCGGGGGCTCGCGGGCGGGCCCTGGCCGAGGGCTGCTGGCCCCAAGCCTCCTACTTCATCATCCGCCGAGCCCGGGCGGTGTCCCGCCGGGAAGCAGCTCCGCGTGCCCGCCGCCTTCGGGGGTAAGGCGGCACATGGACCCTGGGGCCAGTGGTAGACCCTGGCGCCCCAGGGCTGGCCTTCCGGTGGTCTCCAAGGCCCAGCCCAGGCCAGCGCACCCCTTCACCGCTCCGTGCCCTCGGCCGGCCCGGGGGGCGCCGTTAACGCGGCCCGGGATTAGCATCTCTGTGAAGTCCCGCAAACAATGCCCGCTGTGCCGGGAGATGAAAGTCGGGCGCCGAGTGGCAGGGCGCGTTTGAAGTCCGCCAAAGGTGGGGCCGCGGGAATGCGAGGGGCAGATGGGAGGAGATAAAACCAGGTGAGAAGCGCAGCGGCCTGCCTCTCCCTCTCCAGCGCCCTAGGGCCTGCGGGCGCGGACCGGCGCAGCCTCCCAGACCGCAGCGCGTGCGCCCCGGGTCCCCACAGGCCCTCACTCCAGGCCTCGGGCGGCAACCGCAGTCCCCCGCCCCGCTCGCGGGTCGGACTCCGCCTGGCGCTCCCTCCCGAAGGGCTGGGAGCCCCGGGGCCGGCCGCTCAGTTCCTGCAGAGGGTCCCCTTGGCCCGGGCTGGGTGCGCCCAGCGGGACCCGCGGTGAGCGCAGGCTTCCTTGGCCAAGGCGCCGGGCGATTCAGTACTCACAGAGATCGCGAACCTCCCACTCCATTTAGGGACATTCCAAAAGGGGTCTAGGACCCCCGCCTGCGCCCTGGGACGCCTAGGCCCCCGCCTTAGAGCGGAGCCGGATGCGGGGTGTGGGGCACCCGGGGCTTCAAGCGCCCGCAGCGGCCGGCGCGTCCACGGCCTCAGTCCCGCGGTCCCGCGCGGTGCAGGAACCCCCACCGGGTCCCCAGATACCACGAGGACTCGCTGGCCCGTTGGGGGCGGGGGTGGGGGCGGGTGGGCAGCAGCGCAGGTGCGAAGGGTCAGGTTTCCCGGCCTCAGGCCTGCGGGGAGCATTTTCCAACTCCCCCAGGAAATGCAGAAAAACAAAACAAAACAAAACACACAAAACAGTACCCTCTCCTTCCCTCTTCGGGCTGGCGGTTTTGTTTCTGCTACTTTGAGGGTGGGGGACAAAAAAGCAAAACTTTCTACATAAGAATGTGGTAGCCCGGAGTCCTGAACAACGGTTTCTTCCTCAGGGCGCTTTAGAAAACCCCCCGTCCCGCTTTCTGCCAGGTCAAGGAGCAGAAAAATGAGCCAGAAGACTTTTATTTTATAAACCACTTGATCTTTGCTTGGGAAACTCTATTAATTGAATGGGCTTGCCTTTTTTTGCCAGGCCCCTTTATCATTATTTATGGGCTTTAAATTGTTTAAAGTTCCCTTGACGTTCAATTTACAAGTTTGGGGACTTTTTTTGTTCTGCCTTTTGTCCTGGAGAAAGACATCGTGTTGGAAGGGCTTTGAAAAGCCAAACATGAGAGGTTGGCCGTGAAAGGGAAGCGGGCGAGATCCCTTTTAATTCCGTCCTGTTGGTGAATGGCTCTTTTACATAATTGCAGGAGCTATTTCAAAGCCGGCCAAGGACTGACTTCACTTAGAACCACATGGAGTCTATTTTGGGCTTTCAGATTAAAAAAAAAAAAAAAAAAAAGCTGAACAAAATAGTTTAAAAAATGAGGCTTCAATGCTTTCTGCTTCTTGCAAATTGGTGTGTCTGATGGGGAACTTTGCACAAGCACCCCTTTGTAAGTGCGCCTTGGGCTGGGGTGGGGGGACCCCTCGGGGTTAGCTGGGTGTGAATCCCAATTGCCCTTCCATAAATAAAACCCATCCCAAGCTATTTCCCAACTGTTGCCAGGAGCAAGAGCCAGGCGATGACCCAACGATCAGGCCACTATAAATAAAAACAACACGGTTACCCGAGAAACTAGCCTGTTGCCCGAGACTGGACCGCCAGCGGGCCAGCATGGCTGCTAGGCCACGGGTGGCTCCACATCCACTGAGATGGGGGTGGGAGGGGTGTTCCCACTCAGCCCTCTCTCCATGCCCACCCGCGACCTCGCCCCGGCCGGACCGGCGGGCCCACGCGCGTTTGCCGCCTGAATGTTCACTCAGCGGCGCGGTCAGCACTTTGCTGTGCTGCGCACACCTGCAGGCCAGCGCCGGCGGGGGCAGGCCCGGAGCGGGCAGACAGCTCAATTACCTTCGCTTTTACTGAGGTCTGAGGTTTTAAGTGGCTTAAAACGATCCTGACACCAGCCTGGCACCCGCCGAGGAAAGTACCCAGGGGCTGAGCCAACTTCCACCCGGAGGGAAGTTCCCGGGGAGAAAAGCTCTCTCGGAGGTTAAGGGAGGACCCAGTCTCCCTTCGGGTGCGCCCTTCATTCTTCCTAATCGGAGTGGGGAGGGGAGGGGGGTCTTGGAGCAAAGTTGCATTGATCTGTTCCGGGTGGTTTTCCCGGCTGCCAGGGCCGGCTGAAGCCCCCAGACTCTGCAGTTGGGAATCCAAAGGCTGGATAAGACGTGTAACTGTCGCTGCCCATAAATCTCTCCGAAGAGCCGAGGAAAAACTCTCAAGGCTTTTATTACCCGCAGTCCCCACGCTCCGAGCGCAGCGCAGGTAGCTGAGGTGCCCGGAATGAATCTTGCTAATCGCGGCGAAACACAAGGATCCTTTTATGACGCCAACAGTCGTTTTCTAAGCAGTTAAGCATTAGATGAGAAAATATTACTGCGTTGCATTTGAGGAAAAAAGCGCACTAGTAAATAAAATTCATATTGATGAGAGTTCTCTGAACTCACTAATAAAAAAAGATTAGTATTATAACCCCTGCAGTCAATACTTTGCACAGCAATTTATGGGTGCAAATAATATGCCATCAAATTATTTCAAGTGTAGCTATAATTCAACAGACCTAAATCTTCTTGCTGAACTTTAAATGGAGAATTGTCATCGAAATAATCAAAGGGATACCTGGCTCTCAGAGGGTAATCAGGTGACGGAAGTCCCTAGAACAATATTTTTACAGCGAAACAGCAGAGTGGATGGTGAACCTGTCTGGGCAGGATGACACAGCCAGCGCCAGGCGAGGAGGGGCCCGGCTGCAGTCACATAAATCAAGCCAGGAGTCCAGCGTGTTCTCCTAGTAGCCAAAAAACAAGTTCGCCAGCCCCCAGCCTGTGTGGCTGTAACTATGGCCTAAGAGAGGGAGTATTTGTTATGATCCTAAGGAAATCAGCCTTTTGCCCTGGGCTTTTTTTTTTTTTTTTTTTTTGCCTTTTCTGTTTCTTCTTTTGTAGGCGTGGAGAAAGAGGGGTAGAGCCAAGAGACCCCACAGGTCTGTGGGTCTCTAACGGGGATTCATTTCCCCCACCCAGCCGCAGCCACCTCCAGGCCTGGGCGCAAAGGGAGTAGAGGCGATCCAGGCAGCGACCTAATGAATTCTTTTCACACCGCCTGCTGCCGGAGCTATCCATTACCGCGCCTGGAGTGGGGAGCAGCGCTCCAGATGTCTTTGTCCGGGTGGGGGGGGGGGGGCGGCTGGCGCAGGGCCCTCCTCTTCTCAGCACCCTTTCCCTGCCCTTCCAGGACCCTTTGGGTGGGCAGTAGGTCTCTGGCCAGACCCGTGGGTGAGGAGGTGGTCGAGGATTAAGATGTCCCTGGGGGCCTTGGGGTGAGAGCAAGAGAAAAACAGAAAGAAGAGTTTCAAAGCATCGGGTCGATAAATTCATAAAGATCGATTTATCTTTATCTCCCAATTAAATGTGCTTGTAAGTGATACATAACACACATCCAACATGGGCCGACTGCCCAACCACTAGATCCTCGGCGTGAGCTGATTTTTAATGACCGGCGTAACAATGCCCTTCGCTCCTCTCCTCCCGAGCCCGGTGCTTGATCGTCTGGACCCGGGAAGTTGAACTGAGGCCCTGGAGGCGCGTGGAAACGGCGCGCGCGCTGGCGCGCTTTGAACCGTCTGCCCTGGAGATGAAATGATTCCATTTTTAAAGGGAACACAAGAGCTGAAAGTTTTGTTTTTATCCTGGAGGGGGGGATAAGACCATTCCTAGCCCACCCCCTCCCCACCCCCACCCCCCAGCTCGCTTCCTCCCAAATTCTGGGGTTTTACCGTCGTCCAGACGGGAGAAACATCTGGAGGGAATCGGCTCCATCCTGCGGGAGGCAAAGGGCAGCCGCGCGCCCTCCAGTCCTCACGCGGGAAACCAGGCGGCGGCGGCGGCGTGAGCGCTCCCTCGGTTCTCAACGTGCTTAATTAGCGCCTATTTACAAAACGCAGCTTTTATTTGAGCAAACATCGTAAAGCTTTCATCAGGATAATCTCACGTCAGACAAGCTGGAGGCACAGGAACTCTCCCCCTTCCTCCCCGAGGATGGAGGAGATAAAGGACTCGCTTTATTATCATAATTATCGTAGCTGTTATTTTGGTGAGCGCAGGCAAAGTGTGTAAATAGGTGCGATGATTAAGAATGTCATGAAAAATGAGACGGGATCGCTCACGGGAGGGCCCAGCTCGGGACGGGAAACCACCAGCCTCCTCCGCCCCGGAACAGTGCGGGAGGGAGGGGGTCAAACGGAGCAACCCCGCCCGGTTCCCGGGGCGGGCGGGGGCTGTCAGCTCCGGGCCAGGGGCCTAGGGGGCGGACCTGAAGCGGCAGGACCAAGCCCCCAACTCCGGGAACCTCGTCAGGACCCAGTAGCAGCAGCACCCAGGGCGAGGGTGAGCCGAGAGCAGGTCTGTTCCAATGCCAAGAAATGAAGCGCCCTCGGCCCAGCCGTGGCGGGCCAGCCCCGGAAGCTGCCCTCGGAGGCGGCCTCCAGGGGCTGCGGGCTCCGGATTCGGGCCTCCGGGGTGCCAACCGCCCCTTTAAAGTTGGCGCGGCGCGGCGGGCTCCAGCTCTAGGGCCCGCGCGCTCCGCGGTGGGCGCCCGCAGCCCGCTCGCTCCCGGCTCGGGTGGAAGAGGCGGGGCTCCGCCTCGCCCCGCCCCTGCCAGCGCAACCAATCGGCGGCCGCACTCGGCCCCACGTGAGGCGAGCTCGGCCCGGTGGCTGGCAAAATGTGAATGAGAAAGAGGAGCGCGATTTAAAGGTGCTGGCGGCGCCCGCCGAAGACAAGTGCGCCAGCTTCGCGCGCTCCCCAGCGGCCCGCCCGAGGCAACAGACTGCGGGACAGACAGACGGACGCACCCACGGCTGTGAGTCGGGGCCCAGAGCCGCGGACGCGACGCGCGCAGGCTTCCCACAGGCAAGCGGCTGGCAGCGGCTGCAGCGACCCCGCGGAGCCCGGGCGCCCTCTCCGCTCCGGGGCGCACGACCTCACCCCGCACACCACCCGCAAATGCAGCGGGCCCAGGACTGAGGGGCAGCGGCGCCTGCTCTCGGATTACCGCTCCGGCTGCCCGGCGGGCTGCCTGGCGGCGGTGCGGCGCAGGGACTTTTTGCCTCTCGCTGGCCTCTCCAAAGCGCGTCTATGAGCGCAGCGTTCCCGCCGTCGCTGATGATGATGCAGCGCCCGCTGGGGAGTAGTACCGCCTTCAGCATAGACTCGCTGATCGGCAGCCCGCCGCAGCCGAGCCCCGGCCATTTCGTCTACACCGGCTACCCCATGTTCATGCCCTACCGGCCGGTGGTGCTGCCGCCGCCGCCGCCGCCGCCGCCCGCGCTGCCCCAGGCCGCCCTGCAACCCGCGCTGCCTCCCGCGCACCCCCACCACCAGATCCCCAGCCTGCCCACCGGCTTCTGCTCCAGCCTGGCGCAGGGCATGGCGCTCACCTCCACGCTCATGGCCACGCTGCCCGGGGGCTTCTCCGCGTCCCCCCAACACCAGGAGGCGGCGGCCGCCCGCAAGTTCGCGCCTCAGCCGCTGCCGGGCGGCGGCAACTTCGACAAGGCGGAGGCGCTGCAAGCCGACGCGGAGGACGGCAAAGGCTTCCTGGCCAAGGACGGCTCTCTGCTCGCCTTCTCCGCGGCCGAGGCGGTGCAGGCGTCGCTCGGTGAGTCGGCCGCGCGCGCGACCGGGGGGCCGGGGCGGGGGCGAGCGGGCTCCGGGTTCCCGCTGGGGCCGAGGGGCGAGCCCGAGCTCACCCCCTCGCCCTGGCTACGCCCCCGCCCGAAGAGCGGGAGGGCGCGCGGCCCAGTGGAGCCGCGGGGACCCGGGGAATATTGAGAGCCGCGCAGCAAGCACGGTCCCTGCGTTGGGCGAGGGGCGGGGGACCGGCTGCCGGGCAGGGCGGTGTGTCTGTCTGGCGGTGAGTTTGGCGAAGTCTCGCCGCCCCTCCCCCGCGCAGGTCCCGGGTTGGTTTCAGCCTTCAGGGCCGGTTGACCCCCGGGTCTCAGCAGGGCTGGCGTCCGGGGCGCCCAGGCCCGTTAAACCCTTCCCGGGGTGTGCTGCTCGCCCCGGGACCACCGAGTTCCTGACAGACTGCGCGTCTGCGTTGGGGTGTCTGGTGGGAACTTTTCCCTAGGCCACCAAACTTCCCTTTGACCAAGATTATGTCTTAAAAAAAAATAACTATATGGCCAGGGATCTGTCCCTAAACCTAAACCCCCACCGTGGCTGCCAAGAAATCGAGTTTCACAAAATGTTCATTTTGAGGATGGGATCGTGAACTCCGGCTCCGTTCTCACCCAGCGCCCAGCCTGGGGACCAAGGGGACACTCTCTGGGGCCTGACGCCTCCGGTTACTTGGGCCTTAAACTGCCCGACCCTGGGAGGGTGCGGAGGGGGCGCGCCAGCCCCCTGGGTGCCGGGTCTGGGCGGAGGGCCTTTGCCAGGCCTGTCCCTCGTCTCCTCTGGGCTTTCTCGCCCGTCCTCCTCCCCAAAGGCCAGGAAATGGCAATGTGTTCATGTCCCAGAAGGACAATTCTCTGAGGGAGCAAACGCCCCGCTCAGGGCGGGGAGGGGGAAGGCAGGCCAGTGGGCGAAATGCCATAAAACGCGTTTGGTTTTTCTTTCAGTCGGGGCTGTCCGAGCGCAGGGGAAAGACGAGTCGAAGGTGGAAGACGACCCGAAGGGCAAGGAGGAGAGTTTCTCGCTGGAGAGCGATCTGGACTACAGCTCGGATGACAATCTGCCGGGCCAGGTGGCTCACAAGGAGGAGGACCCCGGCCACGCGCTGGAGGAGCCGGCGCCCAGCGGCGGCGCGGCGGCCGGGAGCACGGCCACGGGCAAGAACCGGCGGCGGCGGACCGCCTTCACCAGCGAGCAGCTCCTGGAGCTGGAGAAGGAGTTCCACTGCAAGAAGTACCTGTCGCTGACGGAGCGCTCGCAGATCGCCCACGCCCTCAAACTCAGCGAGGTGCAGGTGAAAATCTGGTTCCAGAACCGCAGGGCCAAGTGGAAACGTGTGAAGGCCGGGAACGCCAACTCCAAGACAGGGGAGCCCTCCCGGAACCCCAAGATCGTGGTCCCCATCCCCGTGCACGTCAGCAGGTTCGCTATTAGAAGTCAGCATCAGCAGCTGGAGCAGGCCCGGCCCTGAGGGCCCCTGTGCCACCGCTGCGGGGCTGGAGGGGACCCAGGGTGCCCTGCACCGCGTTGGGAGCAAAACTCGGTCACCCCTGACTTCGGACACCCCACGTCAATTCAGAGTATGTCCGCTAAACAGGCCTGCAAGACTGCTTTCGGAGGGGCCCCGCGACAGCGGAAGACGCGCTACATATTTATTACACGACCCTACTTTGTACATAGATATCTATATGGACCATCTCAGCGGCAGTATTTGGGGAAGCTCTGGGACCAAGCCACCCAGCCATAGCCTCCACTCCCATTCCAGAAGGAAACCAAACCTCTGCTGTGACCTGCCACCCAGGGCAGCACCTGTCCACCCTTCCCCACAGGTAAACGTAAGGTCGCAGGAACCCGCTCCGGGGCTGACGCTCCTTTTTGTTGCTCTCCCAGCTTTTTCAGGTGACAGCCCCGCGGCGCCGCGGGCAGCCTGGAAACTGGCTTTGCTTTCGTTCGGCCTGGCTCTCTGTGTCCCCCGGGGTCGCCTATCCTGTCCCAGCCATGTTTCAAGCACGTCTGCGTTGTGTTTAATTTATTTCAATGTAGCTTATTTTCTTATAACTTATGACACTTAAGCAATCTCAGTCTTGTGAATAATAAAAAGGAGAGAGAGGGGGTGAAGAGACTGGTGCCTGGCTCTGGTGCGCGGGTCCGGACCTGACTGTGGGGAGGGCGGCCGGTCTGGGGCCTCGGTGAGAGGAGCTCTGTCCCCTGTCCTTGTCTCGGACGTGGCCGGCAGCCATGGGGCACGTGACCAGGTTTTCCATCCGAGAGCCAGAAGGGCGCCGATTGGGTGATCCGTTAAAGAAAACGGATTTTTCACCTTAGAAATCTAACATCCCCCTTGGGCGGCCTATTCGGTACCTCGGAGGCTGGCACTGGAAGGAGGGAGAGCAGGGCGAGCGGGTACGGGGGTAGCTGTGCCCAAACTCCCGATGGCCTAACGCTTTTCCTTACAAACCCCCTCCCGGAAGGAGCTGGCGCTGGCTCCGCGGCCCGGAGCGCGCGCATAAATCAGGCGCGGGGTTTCTTCAGACAGACGCCGACACCGCCGGCCTGGCTGGGCTCCCCGGCCGCGCTGGGCTCGGAGGCGAGGGCGGGTTGAGAGCGCCGGCAGGCCAGGGCCGGGCCCCCCCTCTCCGGGCGGGGTCCATGGGGCGGGACCTGACCACCGACCCGCAAGGGCGCTGGGCGGGCGGCCCCTCAAAGCGGGAAGGGGAGAGGGGCGCAGGCGGGCTGGGGTGCTGCAGAGCGGGCAGCCACCTGGGCCCGGAGGAGCGGGCCTGCATCCCCTGTGCCACCCGCCCCCCCAATCCCGGTGCCCTGACCCCGCTCCCCGCCTGTCTGCCGGCTCCTTGGCCGACCCCGCAGCGCCGGATCGGACTCCCGCATCAGGCCCACCGGAGACTGCGGTGCACGGAACACGGGCGACCCAGGGGCGCGGAGGGGCGAGCGCGGGGCCAGGGCCCGGGGAGCCTTCAGCCCGGCGGTCCGGAGAAGGCAGAGGAAGACGCCGGCGGTTCTCCAGGCTCCGCGCCTCGGGGACGGAGGCGGGGGCAGAGGTTGCGGCGCAGTCGCGCGGCGCACACCGCGGTTCTCTCCGCCGAGGGGAAACGCGTCGCCTTGGGTCAATACTAATATTGACTCAATTTATACGTCTTGCGACACATCCCTCCCGGCGGCGGAGGGGCATGGCCACCCAGGCTCACCCCTGAACTTCAGGGGGAAGGTGAGGGCCCCGCGCACCTGAGCGACTGTTCCCCGGCGCGGTTCCAAGATTGCGCGGGGCAGTGAAGGGCCCAGACAGGGTACGAGCGCCATCACGGACTGGCGGTCCTCCGAGGGCCTCAGCCGACTTTGGGGTGCGGGGAGCTGCGGAGGCTCCTTGCCATCCCCCGCCCAGCCCGCTGAGGCCTGCTGGTGGCGGGGACACCGAGCAGGGCCTGCGCTGGCGCAAGACCACGAGGCCCTGCCACTGGGCGCACGGGGAGGCCGGTTGGCTCATCTGCTTCGGGCAAGTCCCCCCACCGGCCAGACGCCCGCTGCCGGGCGATCCAGACCAAGGAGACTCCAGCCCCACCCCCTCCCCACCCCACCCGCACGCACCTGGGCTGGTAGGTGACGCGGCAGAAACTGCGCCCGGAGGAACTGTGGCTAACTTGAAGTCTCCGCTAACATGGGACCTGGGGAGCCGCACCCTCCCTGGCGGGGGCGCCCCCATCCAACTTTCCGAGTCTGGAAGAGGAACCCTGCGTGTGGAGAGCCGGGCGCCCTTACAGATCCTGGAGTGCTGCCCCCATGCCCTTCCACCGTGACAGGTGTGTCGCCTACCCTCCTCCAAAAGGTGGTGGCCAGGGCGGGAGGCACAAAGAGGCGCCAGGCCTTGGCTGCACAAACCCTGCGGGAAGGGGAACCTCTCCAGGAACCAGGGGGCCGCCTTCAGGGAGCCCCACCCCACCCCAGCTCCTTAGCCCTCCCAGCTGCGTGACCCGCTCTGTAGAAGCACCCGGAAGAGGGCCAGGGGCTCCGCTGACCCGCCTGCCCCCTCGGGGTGTCCCCCTCCCCCCAAACCCGTGACCGCCGGGCGCCCTCGAGAGCCAGGAGCCGGTGCGGGGGTCAGAGGCCCGAGAGACAGACCCAGGGAAGATAAACAAGCCGCACTTGATGGCCGCTCTCATCACGGCCGTCATCACGGCTTTCATTTGGCTGCTTAATGAGTCACATCACAGGCAGAGAGAAAAATTGTCAATCGCCTGGGCCCTAATGAATTTTTTTGCAAATTGTAATCAAGCCAGGCCGTCTCAGCTGGCTGATTAATGAGACCCACGAGGCTCGGCCAGCACCTCCGCTTTTTATTCCATCCCGTCCTCCCTGCACTAAATTAACAGCAACTTGTCTGAGCTTCAAATTAACTCCCAATGATTAATTCTGAAGGGGGGAGCCTGAAGAATAGCTTGTTCTAATAGGCTCTGGCCTGAGATGCTGTTGGAAATTAATACACTTCCCCTTTGGCTGCCGGCTTTAATCCAAGGTTGGGTTTTGACATCACTATATTTGTTGTTACAATAAATTCCACTTACATCTGCAGATCAAATAATTACGCTTGGGAGCACCGTGGACCCTCGCTCCCCCCCTCCCCCACCCACTGGGCGGCTCCCACCCGCGTTTACCAACCCAAGCAGGGGTGTGAGTGCCCCACCCCCACCCTGCTGGAACAGCTGCCCCCCCTGGCGACCCCCTGCCCTAACTACCGCCCCCTTGGAGAACAGAGGGCACTTTGAAAACCAGCAGCCGCGTCTCCACCTCCTCCGGGCAGGGCCCTGGTTAGGTGGGTCCAGACATCAGGCAACCTCACCCGCCCCCACCCCCGCTCCTCGGGGAGCTGGAGGGGCCCCGCTGGCCAGTCCCTGAACCGTCCGACGCTGCTCCGAGCTGCGACTTTGGAGACTTAGTGCCGGCCCCTTCCAGACCCGGCTTGCCTCCTAGGACCTGCAGGATCAGAACCCGGTTGCCTGCGCCAGGACGCCCCCCTCCATGGAGCTGCCCCCCGCGCCTGCATTTCACCGAGCGCTCTCTCGCTGGGCGGGGTCCCCACAGCCTGGGCGGCTCCGTTGGTGCTGTTAGCTCGAGGCTCAATTAGCGTCATCATTTCAGCTGCCTCAGGCGGCGCCTGCCCCCTCCAGGCCGGGACAGTCCCAAGCGGAGCTGTCCTGTTCCGCCCGGCAGGGGATTCTGGATGGGCCGGAACCGGGGAGGGACGCTCCAGTGGCCTCGGGCTCTGGTCACTATCTGGTTCTGGCCTGGGGACCTTCCTAGCTCCCTGCAGCGGCCTTGGCGCCGGCTCTCGCCTGTGGGAGACGTGGTGTCCACGCCACCAAGTAGCCACCTTGAGGAGGCGGCTTCTATGCACGTGTCCCTCTTTCTGTCCCCAAGAACCTTGGGCCTCTGTTCAGACGCACGCAGCCTGAGCAGGGGGCTTCTGCTCGGACCCTCCTGTGGGCCGGGGCTCCCAGGAAGGCCACCCCACGGCTAACCCTCCTGGGGGGCTCCTCTGCACTGTGCTGGAGCTCTGGGGAGCCCAGGCCCCGGGGTTCAGGGGGCAGCCACGGCTGGGGGTCGGCCCGCGCGGCCTGGGCCTCTGGAGGTGGCATTCGTCTTCATTTTGGGCCCTTAGGGTGCAAACAGGAGAAATATGATCTCCGTAACCAAACGTGAATGCAAATCACACCGTCCGCGTCATAAAGCACCTGAAACCCCGACACACAGAAGCAACACCATATGCATGAAGACAACCTGCATACATCCTAATTACATCACACAAATTGATTGCCTCCTTGCGCGGCGCGGGAGTGAGAAGCCCGCGCTGACCTTCGCCCCCGCGGGGGGCTCCGGGGAAAGGTCAGGAAGCGCGTTCACCCGGACCCCGGGTGGGAAACACCGGCTGGAGTGTGACGGAGGCACTGCGCCCGCGCTCGGTCGCGCTGCAGGCTGCGGCCCCCCACCTCCGGCCAAGCCCCGCGCAGCCCGGTGCCTGCTGGGAGCGAGCGCCCCTGGTCTGGGGGCTGCTGGGGGTCAAGGCCCCGTGCGGCGGCGCGCCCCGCTCCAGAGCAGGGGAGGAGGCCCCTCCTGGCTGGCTCTTCGTCACCAGAGGGGCTGCTGCCCCCAAGCCGCTCAGATCCCCAGCTCGCACCAGCGGTCCCTGCCCAGGGAGGGGCTCCGTGTGCGCTTGCGGGCGTGAGCGCGGGAGTGTGGCTACGTGTGTGTGCCCTTCCCCTCTTGCACCTGACCCTGCTTGTCCCCCTTTCTCTGCTTCCCTGGGTCCCTCCCCACTGGAGGAGCCCACGCCCAGGCCAGGCGCCCAGCCAAGCGGAGCGCCCTGTGCAGGGACTCCGGCCTCGGGGCTCCCTGGGCTCTCGGACTCCCCCTCCCCTCCCCACTCAAGAAGCCCCCTCGCTGGGCCTGCGCCTCTGGGTCCACCCCTAGCCCTTGCCCTGCGCGGAGCCGCGGTCCCCACCCCACTCCTTAGACCAGGGCCGCGTTTGACCCCTGAGCCCTCCCTACCACCCCAACCTGCACCCCTGAGCGCGCTGCGGGTCTCCGGGAGGGGGGTGACCCCTCCGCAGCCCCTCGACGCCCACCCCCAACAGGCCTGTGGGCTGCCCGTGAGTCTGCACCAATCTGCACCCCGCCGGCCTCGCCGCGAGCACTTCCCCCAACACGCGTGTGCGCCCGGCTGCCCCTTCCTCCCCGCGGGCGGCCCACGGGCCGCGCCCCCACCGACGCCTGCACCGCCCGACTGGCCAGCGAGAGGGAACGGGGCCGCCAGGCCTCGCGGGGACCAGGACCTGCCCGGGCCGTTGTGCCCTGCGTGGGCCTCGGGGGACAGGGCAAGGGGTCGGGTGGCCCGGAGGTCCCACAGCCTGAGGGAGACGCGGGGCGGCTGCCCAAACCGCGGGCGATCAGCCCCGCGCGACCTGCGGGTACCGGGGCGGCGGGCGCGAGTGGCGGCCAGTCCAAAGGCGAGGGGGGCGGGTCCGGGCAAACCGGGGGCGGCCCGGCCTCGAGGCGGACACCACGCTGGGCGCAGCCCTCTCCGGATGACCGTCCTCTGCCGTGCCCGCCGCCCCCGCCTTTGTCATGCGTCCGCCTCTGGTGTGGCCGCGCGTCCCCTTCAAGGACCCGGCCCCCCAGCTCGCGCTCCGCGGCCGCAGAATGACAAAGGCTGGGGCGGGATTCCACAGGCCCGCCCCGCTAGGCCGCCCCCCGCCCCGCGCCCCGCTGGCTTGGCCCCCGCGGGGCCTCTCCTCCCGCGCTCCCCGCCCCGCCCCGCACGACTCACACTCACGACGCACCTGGCCGCCTGCACCCCCCTCCTCCCCGCGCGCTTCGCTCTGAGCGACAGCAGCCGCGGGAGGGCTGACCCACCCGCCTGGAGGGGCCTCCTTGCGGGCAGGCGTGGGTGCCGCCAGGGGGTCCCAAACTTGGAGGGCGGTTCTGGGCCGCCACTTCCAGGTCGCCTCCCGGCCGCAGCCAGGCAGCGGAGGCTGAGGACGCAGGTGGATGGGGGGGGGGGGCGCCCCTGTGCCAACGCTTAGCTGCCCACTCATCTCAGCCGCAGGGGTGCGGTGGGGTGCGGTAGGGTGCCGTGGGGAGGCGGCTCTTGCTGGTGGCCCTGTCCCAAGTCTCCTTTTTCCTTCTCTTCCCAGCGCCCTCCTGGACTTGTTTGAAATCGGGTAGGTCTTGCAGGAGAGCCCGGCAGGGGCAGGCAGAGCCTAGGAGGCGGCCTCAGGCGACCTTGACCAACCCAGCTCCCCATTGGAGCCTGTGTTTCGTCCCCTGAGGACCTGGCACAGGTCCAGCCTTCAGGGCATCCTGGTTTCTGGGGAGGCCAGGGATGCAGCCTGGATGAGGTGCGTGGGGACATGTCAGGCCACCGCAGCCGCCCGCCTGGGACTGTGGTCTCAGACCACCTGGGCTCCAACCTGCACGGCACCTTTCGCACCCGCGGGCCCATCCCAGCTGATGGGGGCAGGTCGGGGCGGTGGGCTGTGCGCTCCTGGCCCAGCGGCAGCCCTGTGCCACCTCCTCCCTGCATGGGCCACACCTGCTCTCCTCCTCTGCTGGTCAGGGGTTTTTTGACGTCTGTCTACCTGCCCAACCCAGGCTTGTTCCTGGCAGCGCAGACACTGTGGTCAGGGCTGTCCAAGGAGGAGACGGACCAGGTGGGCAGTGCCCTCCTCACTCAGCAAACAGGTTTGGGGTCCTGCCCCCCCATGCCCTGCCCTCAAGGAGCCTGAAAGCCGTGGGTGTGTGTGTGACAGTGTGTGGGCTAGTGACCACTGTGCACAGACACACCTCAGAGGGAGGGCTGCTCACCTCTTCAGCCCATGAAGGCCATTTCAATATCCAGTTTTTTGCCCTGTTGCCCACGTGCACTACTGGAGGAGACCCTCTGTGGTGGCCTAGGCCCAGCGGGGGGCCCCTGAGGACGTCCAGGGGTGGAGGTGGGCAGGTGCTCCGGCACCAGGGGGCGGTTCTCAAGTCATGACATCAAGTCTTGTTCGGGAGTGGAGTGGCCTTCCCGGTCATCCCTGCTGTTGGCACAATTCCCTGTCTGTCCGGAAGGGCCTGGCGGGGTAAGGCAGAAACCCGAAGGGAAGGTCCCTGCTCTGAGCTGCCACTGTCCTCAGCCAAAGGGCCTCTCAGGGGGTTGACCCCGGCCAGACTAACTGGTTCTCCAGGTCCCCGAGCCGCCGGAGCCCAGAGCGTGAGCCCCCGGTGCCCCTTGGAGCTGGTGTCACCATAGCAGGTCCTTTCACAGGCGTGGACGGGTCATTACTTTTGGACTTCAGAGTATTGATCATTTTTTAAATGTTTATCAATAATGTCAGAGTGGATTTCCATTTTCCATGACCATGCTGAGATGCTCCCCCCGATAATTTCCGTGTTTCAGCATTTTGAAAGCTATAAATTGCCAGAAAAGAATGATAATCGCCCATCTTTACATGAGAAATTGTTAATTTGGGATTTATAAAGGACTTCCCTTCATGAATAATCGTGAAGACAGATTCATCTTTCAGCCTCATTTTGCGAAATCACATTTGTAAAGTCAGGAGTTTTCATTCTTCCCTCTAATTACTCTTGCTCTCCGAAAGGCCCTTCTGCGGCCAAGTGGGGACCGCGGGACCAGAAAGGGACTGACCGCAGTGGGGCCTGGGCCCCACAGTACTGGGGAGGCTGCCTATCTGTGACTGTCACCCGCATACAGAGCACCCCCACCCTCAGCTGCTTGGCATTGTGGCAGGACAACTCTTTGTGGTTGGGGACTGTCCTGTGAATGCCAGAGCTATGACCCAGTCACGTGTCAGCCAGAAGTGTCCCCAAGGAGGGTGGAGCTGACCTCAGCTGCAAATGCTTCTGTGGGCCTGTGTGGGGCTCCGGAACCCAACAGGCAGGGTGCAGGACACACCCTTGGGTGCCCAAAGCCACGGGGCAGGCAGCTACATTGTGGGAGGCCGCTGTGCCCTGGGGTTAGGGCCAGGCCCGGTCCCCTGGTCCCCAGGGAGAGCAGCCTAGGTGAGCCACAGCAACCTGGGCCTCTCCCAGCACCCCAGGCAATGACTCGGCGCTGGAGCTGCTTGGGGACATGGCCCAGATGACACAGGGCAGCGCTCGTGTCCCAGACCAGCTGCCTGGAGCTCAGTGCCCCGAGGTCACCTGGCTCCTCAGTTCAGATGCCCCCTGGCTTGGGAGCTCCTGCCCCCACATAGGAGCCATTTCCTCCCCAGAAACAGGAGAAGCCGTTGCGCTCACTGAAGCGCAGGGGCCGCAGCTGGGCAGCTGGTGCGGATGGCAGCTCTGTGGGCACCTGGCAGAGTGGAGAATGGGTGCAGGGCACCCCCGCCTGGCGGGGGTCCCCACTCTTCCCCCCGCCGCCTCTGCAGGGGGAGCACAGCACCTAGCTGTGCCCCACTCCCTTGGGCTCGGGGCCAGAATGCCCCCCAGTGCATCTTGGGGGTGGTTTTCCCGGGCAGCCCGGGGCCCTGGAGGGGCTGTGCTCACCTCAGTCTCTGCCTGGCTGCTTCAGCCTTTGGAATGCTTTCTCAAGAGGAGTGAATTAGTAACAGCAGTTAATAAGAAGAGTAAGAGTCCTTCTACCATGCACGGTTCCAGCCACTGGACTAGCAAGGACCTGGTGGGCTTTGCGGTCTCACTGGGGGGTGTTTAGCCAGAGGCCGCGTCATGGCACGTCCCCCACGGCCGCTGGAGGACACGGGTGCAGGAGACTCTCCGTTGATGCGGTTTCCTCAGGGCCAGGCTGCCTTGGTCTCAGAATAAGGATTCGGTGAGGTGAGCCCTTGTCCCTCCGGGTTCCCAGCCGCAGCCTCAGGTCAGACCCTCCAGGCCAGGCGCGCAGGGGGGCTCCCAGGCACTGCGCCTGCTCCCCCATTCGTGCTCCCTTCCCTTCACTCTGCAGATGGATGTCAGAGGACCCCAGGTGCTGGGGGACCCGTGTGTAGCTGGTGGCAGTACAAGGGCTGTCAAGGTGTCAGTACTCCCCCAAATGAATGGATCACCCCGATGCAATCCCAGAAGCACATGAAATTGGACCAAGAGATTCCTGGGCCCATCTGGGGGAAGAAGCAGGAGAACTTAGCTGGGGGTTTCCGAATAGGAGCATAATGAAGGCGGGCACGGTGACAGGAGTGGACACCCAACGTCCACAGGAGGGGAGGGGCCCTCCAAGCACTTAGTATTTAGTAATTAGTCGAATCCTCATTGCAATTCCATGAGCTAGCTACTACATTTCAGCACACAAAATGGCTGGTGTTTATTTGCTAGAATTTTTGGACATACCAGGTGGCAGTTTCGTGTTCTTGTCATTCACATGTGGCAAGTGAGAAAACCCAGGCACAGAGAAGCTGAGCACTTTCCCGTGGTGACACTGCCAGCAGTCGGTGGATGCAGGTCTTTGGCTGGACAGGTTGGTTGCCCGAGACCACAGCTGATTACATGGTGTAACCAACAGGTAGTGTTGCTCAGAAGTAGACTTTAAAACTGTGAAAATATAATTATGCTAAAGAAAGCGCCATCGGTTTGCAGGAAAGGAGGGCGCTGCCTGTGTGGTACTTGGGGAAACTGGCCACTTGAGGGGAAAGACAGAACAGGGCTTCCCTCGCACCTGGCCACAGACCCACTGCAGGCAGATGAAAGGGCACGAAAGGGACCCTTCCAGTCCCAGGACAGAGGATTAGCCACTGAGGTAGCCCCATGAAAGAAGCCATTGGAGGAGTTGGAGCAGAGGGGTGCATGCTTTCTCCTTTAATTGTAAATGAACATGTAAAATTGTTCAAGATATACACATTAGAGCCAAAATGAAGTACCAGTGTAACTCCTTAAGTTAGCAATGTTTATAAAAGAAAAATAATGTATGAATTTGCAATACTAAAAAATGTGTAAGACCAGGTGGACACTCATCTGTGACTGGAGGGAGGTCTCCCATTCAATACACAATGATTGAGTGGTCACCATCAGCCACATGCTCTTCGAGGGGCTGGGAGGCAGCTGTGAATAAGAGACAGGAATCCACAATCCAGATGGAGGGCAAAGCCCTTCTCTCAGCAAAATTTAAATTTGTTAAGCAATAAGAAAGACACTTTACAATAAAAAATGAATGGGGTAACTACTATGACTACTTTTATTCAACACTGAAGTAGAGGCATTAACCAAAGCAGTAAGATAAGAAAAATAAATAAGATAAGGATGAAGGGTGGGTGGACAGAAACTTATTATGAAAGACATTTAAGAACAACACAAATAGGAGGCACTTAGAGTATCAGAATACATGGAGAGAAACACCATGGTTATGGATGGAAGGATCCAATATCATAAATATGTCAGATATTCCCAACTGGTTTAGAAGATTCAATCAAAACCCCATGAGGATTTGAAGAACCTGGGTTAAGAAAAACCGTGACCCACCTGAGGAAAGGAATAAGGTGAAGGCTGTATCTTATAATATGTCAAGCCTTATAAGGTTCTGGTAATTAAGGCGATGTAATATTGGCACAGAAATGGACAAATTGAACAGTGAAACAGAACTGAAAATCCAGGATGTACACCCCATGCATATATGTAAACTTGGTTTATCACAATGTTTTCAATAAATAGTGCTGAGGGAATTGATTCTCTCTCCAGAAAATTAAAAAAAATAAATGAAGCTGGATGCTTACACCCACACACACACACACACCCACACACACACGTGTGCACGCATTATGAGTAGATTAAAAATGTTGATGTATAACACAACCTTTTTAGGGGCAAATATCAAAGGTTATTTTTTCAAAGGTAAAGGATTTCTTCAACAGGTTCAACAATGAGAGCATTAAAAAAGGAGCCACAAACTAGAAGAAAACCTTTGCCCAAAATTGGTATAAAGAAGAATAATTCTAGAACAATGAACACTGTTAGTGAAAGAGAACCAGAAATTAATCTGTAAAAAAGTGGGGGAAGCCACACAAGCAGGAATTTTGTAGATGAGAAACTGCCTGGCAGGTAAATGCAGGATTGTATGCTCCGTGTCCTTCACGGTCAGGGAAATGTAACTGAGGCCACTTCACGTCTGCCAGGGGGCCGGAACTAAAGGGCACACAAGTGTCAGCAGAGAGGCGGGGTCCTAGAACGCTCACCCCCAGGCAGTTGGGAGCTAACTCTGTACTGGAAAACAATTAGCTTGGTACATTGTGAAGTGGGTTGATCAGATGCCGCGGATTCTCCACACAGCAGTTTTACTTTTAGGTACATCTTCCAAGACAGCGGTCTAAAACCGGGTGCCACAAGAAGACAGCAGTCTGAAACCGGGTGCCACAAGAAGACAGCGGTCTTAAACGGGGGTGCCACAAGAAGACA
>PVIW01003832.1:74295-153519 GCA_004026585.1 Noctilio leporinus
GGTGCCACAAGAAGACAGCGGTCTGAAACCGGGTGCCACAAGAAGACAGCGGTCTGAAACCGGGTGCCACAAGAAGACAGCGGTCTGAAACCGGGTGCCACAAGAAGACAGCGGTCTGAAACCGGGTGCCACAAGAAGACAGCGGTCTGAAACGGGGGTGCCACAAGAAGACAGCGGTCTGAAACGGGGGTGCCACAAGAAGACAGCGGTCTGAAACGGGGGTGCCACAAGAAGACAGCGGTCTGAAATGGGGGTGTGAAGACACCTTCCGAGTGGTAGAGAAAACAGATGGTTAAGGGACTCAGGTCACCTTCCAAATGTCGCTCCTTTTCACATTTTTTCCTTTCACAAGGCTCCCTCCTGCCACCTTCCCCTCCCCACCCAGACCCTTCCTTGGCTGCCTCACCCCAGGCTGTGAAAGCGCTTCCAGACTGTCAGACAAAGGTACAAAGTGGCCCTGAAAGGTGAAAAGCGAATGACAGGTGAGGGTCTGAAGAATCTCGGGAGTCAGGTAGCTTCCAAGTCACTGTTTCTGACCGCAGGGGAGAGGAAAGAAGTTGCTGGTCAGCGGGCAGGTCCTTCTCGTTACAAATGATGCTGAACAGTGAGACATGAGGTCGTGGGGAGGTAGAACAAATGGAAGGAAAATATGTTACGTACATAGCTGCCCTGGGGAAAAGCAGAACAGGATGGTCAGTGAGTGACCTTTAAGGATCCAACCATTAGGATAACACTCTGTGGGGAGAATGGAATACACGTCTGAGTTCAAGAAAAAATGGATCAGGGTAAGATTTCTGAGTGCTGAAGGGTCGTTCATGGGGTTTTAAGTAAGCCGATGATATTGACCTGCCACTGGCCTGCGTCGGCCAGACGCGTTTCTGTGAAGCCCCGTGGCTGGAAGAGCTCCTGGAGCCATCTGTGAAGTAAGGCAAATAATGAGATATTTATTAGCCTTCATCCATCGGATTGGGCCTACATCTGCTTTCCAGCTTTGACAAAATTCTCCATTTTTCCTATATTCCTCGTAAAACAGGAACGTTAGGTATGCTGCGTTTGGAACACAATGACATCAAACCACCTCGGAAATGAAAAGGTGCTGTAATTATTTCATTTAAAAAATGTTCCTGGGTACAATGTGCCAAACGTATATCCTTTTCAACTCTTAAACGTATGATAAACGATTGCGATTTTTACTTTAAAAGCTGCAGGGGGGTGCAGGGCTGGGACCCCCGGGAGTTCCGGCACCTGTGAGCTGGACCCATGAGGGAGGCTACTCTTGGCGGCCTGGCTGGTGAGGGCGACCACTGGGAACTCGGGTCAAGACAGAGGAGGATGAGTAAGTCAACTCTCACCTTCTGGAGAATAACCAAGGCATGAGCCTCCGCAACACACACCATACAGATCTTGGAAAATCTGTTGAATGGGAAAAAATATGACTCCAATTTTATGAAACTCAGAAACAAGTGAAACTAGCTCGTTCCATGGCTAGGCCGTGTTTTTGTTTTTTGTTTTTTACAGCAAGGGAACAATTAGCACAGCATTTTCGAGAAGAAACACCCCTGGGAGAAACACCCAGGGGTCCTAGCAGTTTTCTGGTTCTCAAAGTGGGGTGGTGGGTTTATCGGTCACTTTCACAGCTCCCTGAAAGGCCATTCTGTCGTCACATTTGACCTAATTCAATATATTCCCCAATTTTTATTTTGGAAATTTTCAAGCATGGAAACATTCAAAGAATAGAAAGTGAACATATATGTCTTCTTTGTCTACATTTCACAGTAGTTCATGCTATTATGACTCGTTGTTGAGTTACTGTAAGCAACTCTTGCATCTTCTGAGAACAAAGACATTTGCCTCCTTTACGCAAAGGCCAGCACCTGTTGAAGACAATTAACAGCCACTTTGCAGAAGCAGCCACTGCATAGAATTCCCCGTCTCCTATGTCACAGCTTTCTAAAAAGCCATGGTCCAATCGAGTTTCGTAAGTTGCACTTGGGCGTTATGAATTTTTGTCTCTCTTCATTCTAGCATAACGCCTTCTGTTCACGACATTGACTTTTCATGGCTTCCAGCGAATATTCTTACGGAAGGCCCTCTTGGTTGCATTTGTCAAAGGAGTTTTCCCTTCTCTCTGCGGTTCCTATTGGTGACTGAAGCACTGGGCGGAGGAGTCGCTAAGAAAAGAAAAACAATGCATTTTACTGTATAACAGCATTACATTTTTATGTAGTCAAATTGGTTCACTTTTTGAAGCTTTGGGTTTCTAAATGTTGATGAGGCAAGCCTTCTCCAGGCCAGGATCGTAAAGATATTTTATTTTTTAGTATTTTCGTACTATGTTTTTCCATTTTGCTTTAATCTATTTGGAATTTATTTTTGTACACGGTGGGGTAAAAGTGTACTTACCTCCCAATGATAGCCAGTTGTCCCTCCTCATTTATTAGTTTATTTTTCCCACAAATGTCAGGTGCTACTTTTATTATACTCTCAATTCCCACTCCCCTACAGTCCATTTTTCAGAACCTAGATTTAACTCTGGTCTTCTTGATACTTCCCCCCAAACGCCTTATCTCTTTTATCTCCATAGTTATTTTGATATGTGGTATCGTAACTCTATTTAAAAATTTTCTTAGCTCATGTGTTACATTTTCTCTTCCAAAGGAATTTTAGAATGATCTGTTCCAGTTATTTTCAAAACTCCATTTGGAATTTTGATGGCAAATGCCTTGACTTTGTAGGGCGTTCAGGGGGAGAGAGAACCTTTTTGCAACACGGCATCTTCCTTGTAGGGTCCCAGCCCATGTCTCCTGTTGGGCAGACCTTGCCATCCTTCCATAAACGCTGGTCCTCTTTGATACAGGCGTCACACAGCCCGTACATAGGTTTAGTCACAGGTTTTTAAAAATATTGGTTGCTATTAAAAGTGAGAGCCTTTTTTACATGAAAATTTCTGGTTGCTTAGTAGCGACGCTATCAGAATACCACCAGCTTTTTATGTGGCGTTTGCCTCTGCTTTTTCAAGCTGATGCCGCTTTTCTTTGTCTTGTGTGACACACCGGTTAGACCCTCCACTATAACAATGAACAGTAATGGTGGTACGTACATATTGGATTCCTTCCTGACTTGCATTTAATGGGAACGCTTCCCTTTGTTTTCCACCTTGTGCTGCATCGGGTTGAAAGTGGGCATTTGCACACAGGTGCGCACCCCCAAGGCGGAGCTTAGATCACTCACCTTGGGGTGGAGCCATGACACTGCAAGGGTTCTCGGGTCACAGGTCAAATTCTAGCTTTGCTCCGTCATCCACGTTGCATGGCCGTGGGCAAGTTCCCGCAATGCAAACACAATCGCTGGAGCTGTGCACCCGTCTTTGGACTGTGGGGTAGCTAACAAGGGCGCAGCAGCATGAAAGAGCTCAACTTCTTTAAAAAAAAATAAATAATAATGGTAATAACAACACTGCTGGGTCACATCGCCAGCCCTGGAGACTCTCTGCCTCTAATGTTTTGTTCTGTGATACAACGGAATGTTTTTAATGTTTAATCCTTTGTTATCCAAGTATTTTGTTACTTGCAGCCCAAAGAGTTCCTAACTGTACAACATCCATGTACCCACTCAGCAACGGACACAAGCATCCAGAAGTCGGGAGAGAGGTAAGACTAGAAATATAAAAGTAGAAGTTAGGGCAACTGCCGAAAGCCCTGGGTCTAGGTGAAGATCATTCAGGAAAGTCTGTGTGTAGGGATATAACAGGTTGAAGAACGAGTCCTGGGACGCCCAACGTTTGGAGGTCAAAGAGGAGGAGGAGACCAAGAGGGCCAACGGAGTATGTTGTGTGTGTACGTATGCACACATATATACACACACAGGACTTCGCTTTGGGGTCATACGCTACATGTTTACCCACTGCACAGCCAGTTGACTTTATTTCCCAGTGACCTACCCAGGTCAGGACATACAGGCTCTCTGGCTCTTCTTGATGGCTAATATTAGTCTGTTCTGTGGATACTCCATAACTTATGTGCTACACATTTAAGAAAAGACTCCACCTTGGGTGGATGGCTCAGTCAAAGTGCTGTCCTGTACACCAAGGTTGCAGGTTTGATTCCAGGTCAGGGTACGTACCTGCTTGGGGAGTATATGGAAGCCGACTGATCAGCTTCTGTCTCATATCATATCAATGTTTCTCTCCCTCCCTTCCTCCTTCCTTCTCCCTCTAAAATCAATAAACATATCCTCAGGTTAGGATTAAAAATATATATATATATAAAAAAGACTTCTATCCTTTAATAAATAGGATGGGTACGACAGGCTAACCATTTGGGAAACATAAAATGTTCACAAAGGAGTGACGAGTGAAAAGCTGGAATGGAACGAAGTGCCCCATGCAGCAGGGGCGTCCTGGGTGAGGAGTGGAGCTGTGTGCCGGGGTGGGGGGCGGGGTGGGGGCGGGAGGGCCTCCTCAGCACAGCGCCCGGCCAGAGTTAAGACTGACTCGGTGACACAGCGTTAAAATCCGTACCTTAAAACCCGTGACATTAAAAAACGAGACGATGAGGGAACTTGAATAACGTGGGGCATGTAAGAGGTAAACACCCTCCATGCCTGCACATCATTAGGAGGAGGGTAAACACAGCGCTCGGAAGGAAAGCAGGCAACAAAAAGCTGTTGTCATTAAACACAGAAGCGTCAGCCCCGGCGGTGTGAGAACGTGGGTCCGCACAGGCCATATTTTTGCCTTTCTAATTGGGAAAAACCACATAGTTAGCGCCACGTGGGTGAAGGGCTAGGGGCCCTGCCCCTCTCGCTCGGCTGGGGAGTGTTTGAATCATGTCAGCTTTTCGGTCGTGAAAAGTTGCTCATGCTCATTTATGTTAAAGAAGTAGGTTATCATGACAATTAAGGGCTCTGTGTGATTATTGATTGGCTCTCGGATGAGAGGAAAGTCAGCTGTAAAAGACATTATTGGGACAATTGAGGAGATTTGAACACGGGCTGCGCGGTCTATCACGTCCCGGAACTGCCTTGGGGGTGATAATGGGCAAGCAGGGACGGCCAGGAAGTCCTTGTGCTTATTTATTTAAGGGTAAAAGTCATGATGCTGGTGATTCCCTTTGAAACGGTTCAGCACAGGGTGTGTGTACATTACCTGTCTGTATCTCTCAGTCATCTATCTTCTGCAGGTCATCCACGGTCTATCATCTACCTGTGTATCATCTACACAAGAGTATAATCCATCCATCATATCATCAACCACCTATCTATCATCCAATATCTATCATCTCTTCAAGTATATCATCTATCACCTCACCAATATGCTAAAATGTAACAATTAGTGTAATAAATGAGGCATTTAGGTGTTCACTGAAATATTCTGACTTTTCTGTAAGCTTCAAACATTTCAAAACAAACATGTGAACAGAAAGCTAGGCTGCAGAATAGGTTAAAGAATGCTGTTTTATTTTTAAAGTAAAGGTATGTTTGTGTTTTTTTAGGAGCTGAAAGGACACACATTCCCACGTTAAGTGCCTACATCTGGGGGGTTGGTAATTGATCATTTCGTTTTCTTTATTTTAAAGCAGTTATGGAAGCAATGAATGTTCAGGTGAATCAGAACAATCAGATAAGCAAAGAACAAATTAAAATGAAGCTTCCGCCCTGGCTGGTGTGGCTCAGTGGATGGAGCGCCGGCCTATGAACCAAAGGGTCTCTGGTTCGCTTCCCAGTCGGGGCTCATACCTGGCTGGCAGGCCGGGTCCCCAGCTGGGGGCGCATGAAAGGCAACCACACACGGATGTTTCTCTGCCTCTCTCCCTCCCTTCCCCTCTCTTGAAAAATAAATAAAATCTTAAAAAACAAGATTCATCTCAGAACACCTGTTCACGTTTGCTGCATGTTCTTTGGAGTGTCTCCACGCACATGCCCACAACTACATATCACACAACTATGTATACATGTAAGTAACCCTATACATTCTTCACTCCCAGACGGGCGGGACAGCGTGCACACTGCCACTGCCCTCTGCGCTGTCCTGCCTCCCACAGGGGGCTTCCTGCCACCTGCCGGGGCCCTGCCGGGGCGTCACGCTACCTCCCGGAAAGCTCCCCTCCCTGGGGGGATGACAGTGGTGTCAGTACTCACTGCGAGCACGGTCACGACACCCGTCTTCCAGGTGGCTGCTCCGGCTAGTGTGGCATCAGGGTGCTGGCAGGCGGCATCACCGCTCAGGCGCTGCAGGGGCTGCAGATGGCCCGAGGGGTGTGACAGCGGCTGGGTCTCCGTGCCTGTCAAAGCCCTGCACCCAGGGCCCGCCCCGTGCTGGTCAGAGCCACCGGGACAGATGGCGCGGCGAGGGCAGCTCACGGTACCCACTCGGGCATCGCGCCAGAGACGGCCTGGCACCCCAAGTAACCACGGGTCCCTCAGCCAGGAGCCGTGCCAGGCCCTGCTCTCGTGCATGTGTGCGGTGTGTGCAGCACATGTGTGTGTGTGGTGAGTGCAGCTTGTGTGGTGTGTGGTACATGTATACGTGGTATGTGTAGGTGTGCGGTGTGTCTATGTGCTGTGTGGAGCGTGTGGTATCTGTGTAGTGTGTTATGTATATGTGGGTTGTGTGCAGTGTGTATGGAGTGCATGTGTGCGGGGTGGGTATGTTGCGTGTCGTATGTGGGCTGTGCGTGTGACACGGTGCCCTTTGTGGAGCAGCGATGGGGTCCTTTCCCCCCAGGTTTGGAAAGGGACTGGCCCGAGAGCGAGGGCGGCTGCAGACCGGTGGCTGCCCCACGCCAATAAATAAGTGCTAATTGCCGAGTCTCTGGGCGTCGGCTGCAGCTGCGGGGCCCATTTACGGGCCAATTAGGCCCCTTGCTGGACTTCAGCTGTGACAAATGGCAGACCAGCGGCTCCTCCCGAGGCGCTGGGGGGGGCACACCCTCGCCTGCTGCTGGCGGGCGCTGCCGGCTTTTGTCCCCCACAACTGCGGGACCCTGTGCCTAGGCTGGGGACTCCCATGACAGAGGACCGAGAGAGCCCTGCCCACCAGCAAGCAGAACCTGGCCATGGATCATGGACCACCGCTGAGGTTCCACCCAACCCCTGGGAACAGCTGAGGGGACAGGCCAGGCCCGGTGGGAGTGAGGGTCAGGCCTGCCTGCCCAAGGGCCCTGATCCGGGCTGGTTTCCCTCCTCAGCCCACTGCCTTTGCCACGAGGTTCGGTCTCCTGAACAGCAGGACCACCGTAGACAACCGGCTGCAGGGCTGCCTTTCTTCGTGCCCGCTGGTTGGCGGGTATGTGGGCGGCCCCGACAGACCCGGGGCTCAGAGGGGAGGGCACAGCGGAGGTCACTGAGCGCCCACGTGTGGGGCGGGCCGGGGAGAGGCCAGGCGCTGGGAGGAAGGGGCCACATGGATGAGACCCCAGAGGGGAGGAGGGGGCCCCAAGAGTGGGGTTGTCCCAGCAAAGGCCGGTGATGCCTGGCAGGGCAGTTTGGGTGACTTTTACCTTCTTTATACCATACCATAGAAGAATGAAATACAGGGTGGGGAGAAAGTAGGTTTGGAGTTCGTATAGAAAGAACACAATTAAATAATGATAGAATGAACTGTTTTGCCCCACCCCGTAGCTTGTCTGAGGAACATTTAATGATATTAATAATCATGGTAATAACAGCATCCTTCAATGGTTTTTATTCCTTAGCTGCCCACTGACTCTCCCACGCGACTGGGGCAGGAGCAGCACCTGGAACTCCCAGGCCTCTGGAGTTTGGGGTGACGGAGGAAGCCGGAGCACCTATGCCTTGTCTTCCCTGGGGCCCGGGGCCCTGAGCCCTGCGCAGTGGAACCTGGGGGCTCAGTCCCGCCACCTGGCTGCGCTGGTGGGTGGGCAGGTGGGCAGGTGGGCAGGGCCCTCCCTCACCTGTCACCTGCCCTGTCAGCTGCCCAAGGCCCTGTGCACTCCAGTCTGCCAACAGAAACCCAATGGCCATAAGTGGCCCCCCAGGAAAACCCCGACAAAAACCTGCCCGGAAGCGGTGTAGATATTCTTTCTTTCTTTATTAGAGAGAGGCCTCAACTCTCGCTGCCTCTTCCGCCGTGTACACATCGGTCCCGTCTGCGTTTCTCCCCTTAGACACCGTACAGCCGACACCAAGATCCCGAGGCAGGAAAATACAATCTGGCATGTTCAATCAAAACAAGATCATAGGCAGTAACAAGCAAAATGAAATGTCTGTCAATGGCTTTAATTACAGTACAAACAATATAAATAATTATCGAGTCATTGTGAAATAGAAACTTGCTGAATGAGGTAATATAAAAACAACCAAAAAAAAAAAAAAAAAACCCCAAAAACCCAAAGCAGTAAGAACCACCCATCAAGCCCAGGCTGCTCCTCCAGGTTCCACACGTGGCTGTTTACAGGCCCTGCTCCCTCCTGGAAACGTCTCTCGGTGGCCACCTGACTGCCTGGGGCCCAGACCCGGGCTGGAGAGTGGGGGCTGCCTGGGGCGGGAGGCCCCTTCCTGGCACCACGTGGTGTGTGTGGCCCGTGTGGCCGGTGTGGCGGGGCCGGCCAGCCGTGTCCCTGCTGACTCGGGCCCCGGCACCCTCCTCAGCCCGCGGGGCCCCAGACTCCAGGTTGGTCTGTTTCAGACCCAAAACTTGGGTGGGGGAGGGAATCCATGATGCTCTTTAGGGCAAGCAGGGGCGTCATTTGTAACTTCGGGACACGGGACCTGCCCTAGCGGTGTTTCTCCAGGACCCTGGTTCAGTCGGCCTGCGCCCCGAGTCGGCCGTGGGGAGAGCTGCCGGGACTCCCGAGGGTTGGGCCGGATGTGCAGGATGAGCCCAAAGGGGCGCAGCGCCCAGCCTGGTGCCCAGGAGCCACGTGGGGTGGAGAGGGCGGCGGTCATGGCTGAGCCCCCCTGCTTTCCTGTGACTCGAGCCACTGCTCACCAAGTGGGGTGATGACCGTTTCCAGGGGCTTTCGAACCAGCTCGGAGGTCAGCTTCCCAGGTTGGGTGGGCGTCGTCTGGCGAGGGGGAGGGGAGCGAACCTGATTCGGGGGGGCTGTTCCTGACGGCGGGGGGTGTTACGGGTTGGTTCTTTCCTCTGGGGACAGTCCCCACCAACTACCCTGGCTCCTTTCTTTCATCTGCATCTCGAGACAAGACCTTACAGTTCCTGCTGGCACTGAGCTCCAGGTCTGTCCTGGGTGTCGAGTCTATCACACGGCTTGATCTGCACCCTAGGGACGGGGGTCCCCCTCCTAGAGCCACCACAGGCCAGGCCACAGGGAAGAGACGGCCCCACACGGACCTGGCGCGCTCTCGGGGGCACCTGGCTGGAAGCCCCGCCTGCCCAGGCCACCTGCCTCCGGCTCCGGCCCGGGGGACAAGGGCCTCGGGAGTGTCTTACCCACCAGGGACAAAGCCTAGAGCCCAACGCTGCCATCTGAGGGCGGAGAGCCCCTCGTCACATCGCTAGGAGACCGGATGCTGGACCCCCCCGCCCCCCCACGAGGCGGAAATACTCCCGGAACCTGGGAGCCCTAAACTTCCCAGACGAAAGTCAGACCTTTGGTTTCACAGAAACCTCGACGGAAGAAATGTCCTCCAATCTCAACTTGGACCCACACCGGAAAACAGTGTCCATCTACACTTTAGGAGGGGCGGTGGGTACCCAAAACTACACAGGGAACTCAGGGTAGTATTTTAAGATCTATTGAAACACAGGGTGTCTTCGCTAATGGGAAGGACATTTGCGTTGTTGACAGACAGACATCTAAGGGGTTCCTGGCGAGGGGGAGGTCAGGGGTCGCCAGGGGCGTGCAGTGGCCGATGCCCGTTTCTAATCATGGAGGCCGGTGACGGCTGGCACCCGCCCCAAGGGCCACCTGACGCCCTGCCCTCTGCTCCGTCTCTGGAGGGAACCTTAGGGCCCCAAGGCCACCCGACGCAGGTGCGTCAGCGATAAAGCCCCCACCCCTCGCCCCCAGCAGGCCAGGTGGGTCGCTGGGGCCCTGCCTGCGGGAGCAGCGCACCTGGGACCCGGCAGCAAGCGGGGTGGGGGTCCAAGTGATAGCGGCTGAGAGAGAAAAACTCAAGTGTTGATGCCAAAGGCCCTTATTTAGCTTTTGGGTGAAGGATGAGGGTGAAAATCACTTTGACACACAGCCTCACACGTGCGCGAAGCTCGCGTTGGAGGCGGCAGCTAGAAATAAATTATATTTCCTGGGAGAGAAAGATGTGTATCTTCTGCACATTTCTATTTGAATCCCTTTCTGACTGCTTTTCAATTTGCTTGCTTGAAGGACATAAATACAACGCAGGGAGTTCTAGAGAAGTTGCGCCGGCCTTGTGGGCGCCTGCTGCGGGGGCCGGCCGAGCGGGCGCGGGGGGCGGGCTGGGGGCGCAGCCCACCCCGGAAACAGAGCCGAGGCCCAACGCCCTCTGCCTGTTGGGAAGTCCGAGTAGCTACATTGTTGTGTCTGAACCTCCCCGGGTGGAACTGTGGATTCGCCCTTGTTTCCGGAACGTTCTACATGCAGCGTTGGAGCCATGGGGACCCATGTCAGTGCATGAGCACAGTGGGGGGACAGGCAGGTACCAGTGGCCACTCTCGGGGGAAGATGTGATGACCAGTGCAGGCACAAGACGGGTTCAATGCCACTGGAAGGGACGACAGCCCCTGGAAACAGGGACTGTGTCCAGCTGGGGGCAGGGGCACCGCGACTGAGGGGCATGAGGGTTCCTGTGCCTCTGGGGAACCAAATGCAGACTCAACGTGGAGCGCAAATGTGGGCACGGGGCTGGCGAGATGGGGGTTGGGGTTTGGGGCGCTCTGGGGGAGGGGCTCTCAGGGGCAGGGCCCTGGGAGCACCGACGAGCTCAGAGGAGGAGGGTTGAGGCTCCGGTGGAGGGGCTGTCTGGGGACTCGGGCCCGCACAGGGCCCACTCAGGGGCACCTGGGCTCCCGCTTCGCTCTGCTCCAATTTCTGTCCTTGACAGACATGCCCATCTCCAAACATCCAGCCCCGGGCTGGGCGCTGGGCTAGCCCTTGTCACAGAGTTTGCAAATGTCACCCCCACTGCGAGGCCACCTTGGTGTCACCGATGAGGAGGAAGAGCCTGAGAAGCTGGGTGCTCGCCGGAGGCTGCCCAGCAGAGCCCGGTGACCCAGGTCTGCTGGGCCCCTGGGCTGGCCTTCCCCTCATGGTCAGCGAGACGGAAATGACCCTGAATACGTGCAGGTCTCCTGACACTGGGAAGGGCCCGCTTACGCTGGGGGGAGGCGGCCAGACCCAGCACGCCTCACCAGGGGCGGAGGGGGCCGAGGCGCCCAGCTGCCCTGCTCTTGTCTGGGTCCCTGCAGCCGCCTGGCCAGAACGCGCCCGCTGCGGTCACCTCCGGAACCATCTCGCCCAGCGTGCGTTTGCCCGCAGGCAGAACACGGCACCCACCAGCATGCCACCTCCCGGGACACCAGGTGGAAGGGACGGACAAGGACTAGGGCTCTGGGCTTGGTGAACCATCAGTCCACCCAGGCGGGACCACCTGCTCTTGGGCCTTCCGCGGCGGGCGCTTCTCCTCAAAGGGAAACTGTTAATCCTAAACAGAAAGGCGGTGTGGCTTCTGTGGCAGCGGCACCTCGGGCCATGGTCGCTCCCTAGACTACAAGGAAACGCACAAGGGCAGCTCAGGCCCCCTCCCCGTTGGCAGCTCTGACACGGGCCCCGGTGTCCCGGAGGCTCGGGTGGGGGGGGTGGGGAAGCGACAGCGGTCCAAGGTGGCCTTCGGGGCTGAGGTACAAGCCCGTGAGCTACTAGTCACCCCGACTGGAAAAGCCCCCGAAACCCACCAACGCCTCTCCTCCGCCACCAGACTCGAGACCGCGGCTGCTTCCTGGAACCGCCAACAAGAGCGGAGGGTCAGGTTTTCTGAGGGACCCATGGAGCCCCCGTGCCGGCGGGAGGGAAGGGGGAAAAACCAACCTAGCTTTTGGGGTGTGAAAGGCTGTGAAAAACCAAGTCATTTGGGAAAATATATTATAAACACATATCATATGTACATACTCATATACATCCCGAAGAGAAGCCTTAGGAGGAACCCCGTTTCCTAAAGCGTTCCTGCGGTGGGAGCGCCCTGCGGCGAGATAACTTCACCTCGTTCACGCCCTTCCTGTGCTTGCTGCCTGGTCCACGCTCACGGCGGCGTGGAGGCGGGTGGGCGCAGCCGGGCGGGACACGCAACGCTTCTTCAGAAGTAGGCAAGGACTTCTTCTCCCTGCTCACATCCAAAATAACGGCACAGTGACGGCACGTGGGAGCGAGAACCACGCGTGGCCCTTCCTGGCCACGGCCACGTTCCACGGAGCAGAATGGCAGTTAGAAATGTCCATGGAACATGTGAGTTCTGTGCAAAGCTGTTTTTTCTTACCAATTTTTTTTTTTTTTTTAGAAAAAAAAGTGGAAGAGGAGGAAAAACTCTTACAAAATAGAAGGATTAATATATGAGAGCAAGGAAATTCTTGAGGCTGCCTGGTGAACGTGGCCTGTGTGACGCCTGTCCTGTCACCCCTCCCCTGCCGCTCTGCCACAGGATGCCAATGGGGTGTCTGGCTTCCAGGCGGGACGTGGCCCGGGACCATGACGATGCACAGGCGGCATACAAAGATGGACGACCTGGTCGCCAGGGCAACGTCTGAGGGACTCTCAGGGGCCAGTCAGTGCCACAGAATGCCGGCAGTGGCCACAGGCAGCCTCGGCCAAACGCTGGGCCTGCTGTCTGACCCCCTCCCCACCTCGCCAGAGCCACCTCCCTTTTCCCAGCAGAAGCGGTATCCGGTCTAAGTCACGTTTCCATAAGGAGGCCGCCCACGCCCCTCCCCCCCAACTCGCTCGGGTCTTTCCTTTCTTCCTGGATGTTAATAAGCACATTGTGCTGCCGTTCCCAGGCTGATGCGCCCCCTCTGAGAAGCGGTACATCACGTTGATGGAAGTGTTTACCGCTGCGCACGCCCTCCGCGGACGGCGGTCTGCTACCCTCCCATCTCAGCACATCAACAGTTCACATCCAGTTCAATTTATAAATTAACAGAGGTGCCACTCGCCTGTACAAAAATCAATGCATATTTATGAACTTCTTTTATTCAAATAGATTTCCACACGTCTTGTCTGAAGACGTCACACGGGAGCCTGCGTGACTTGGGCAACGTGGCCCGGGAGTGACTCGGACCCAAGGGGTCCACCGTGGTGAAACGGCGTGAAACCTCCCTCCCGGTCGGCTTGCGGGGGGAGACGCGACCTTGAATGCATTTGGCCGGGGCCCTGCACGTGCCCCCACCGTCCCTGTTGGCTGAAACTGGGACCTCCTTCTGAATTTCCAAGTTCCTTACTTGCTTTTCCATGTTGCGTGTGGAGCAAGGAGACTGCAGTCCAACACTATTCAGCGACTGATTTCCCCGCTTTGGACTGAGAGATTAAACGGAGACGAAATTATGACAGCGGGTTTGGCGGGGGCTCCGAGGGCTCGGGGGAGCGTGTCTGGGGTAATTCGATGCTGCTAAGCGTCCCGCGCTCGCGCCGCGGTGGTTGGTGGAGCGCGCGGCGGAACTGCCTCCCCGGCTAATGTGCTTTCTTCCCGGCGATGCTAATCAGCTTCTATTAAACAGCGGTAATGCTGCACGAACTCAACTATACAAGTGTAATGAAGCCAGCGTTCTCCCGGGACAGATTAGCTACAACTGATTTGACACACACCATCGCAGGGCCTTCAGACCTGACAAACTCGGCTTGCTTCTGATTTACGCCGTCAGGCTCCTCGGAGAAGAGTCGGGCCGGAGGTGCGGGATCGGCGGGTGCAGGTGAAAGGTACTGATGTGCTTAACTGCTGGCTGCGGGGAGCGCCCCTCTCCTCGCTGCGCCCCCCTCCCCTTGTGCCCCCTGCCCCTTGTGCCATGGTCCGTCTACGGGCGAGGGGACGAGGGTCCGGGGCCGTGTGCTATCGTCAACCAACGGAGGCCGCGTGGCCGCTCCTGCGTGGCGATGGGGGGAGTCCGAGGAAGCAGTCGATCCTGCGGCCTCCGGGTCCCGTCTTCACCCCGCAGGGCTGCCCAGGTTCTGGGGCGTTGCTATAGGGGAGGGCGGGTGGGTCGGTGGCCAGTGACCGCTGGGAAGGGGGCAGCGGGCGGGGGCGCAGGCCTCAGATGACGGTGGGCGCCCGCCCGCTGCCGCGGCTGGCGCTCTTGCGGGACAGGTTGGGGGTGGCCATGAGCACGAAGCGCTCGTCGGGGCAGCCGTGCTGCAGCAGCACCTCCACGCACTCCTGGCTGCAGGCCTGCCGGGCGTAGGCCAGGGCCGTGTTCCCGTGGGCGTCGCGGGCCATCACGTCCACCCCGTACTGCGGAGGCAACAGAGCCCGGTTAGCGACCCGGGGGTGGGGCGGGGTGGCACAACGGGGTCCCCAGATGCCTGCTTTTAAGGCAAGAACGAGCTTCTGCAATGACCGCCCCTCCTCTGTGCAGCGGGAACGAGCCCCGGACACTCCGGTCTGTCCCTTTCTATTCAGACCTTGCGACTGGAGACACACAGCGGTCAGCGCTTGATCTGGGGCAGCTGACTGACCTTGGAGGACACACAGCTGACCCGTGAGAGCGGAAGGAAAGCACCCCCTGTACTCTGGTCACAGGCAACGTTGCTTGGCTAGCAGTTCAGTGTATTTTCCTTTGAGTCTGAACGCATTGTTGAGGTAAAATGCAAATAATGGTTTGTTTTCTTTAGCTGCACACTGCACTGGGATCATTTTCAGACATTAAAAATCATGCAAAAGCATGACCCATCACAGCCACCCAGATTCCTCCCATCAACACACTTCAGGGACTCGGACGTCCTACGTTCTGTGTAAGAACTGTTGGCCCCTGGCTGGCGCGGCTCAGTGGACGGAGCGCTGGCCTGTGAACCGAAGGGTCGCTGGTTCAATTCCCAGCCAGGGCACAGGCCTGGGTTGTAGGCCGGGTCCCCAGGTGGGGGCGCGTGAGAGGCAACCATACATCGGTGCTTCTCTCCCTTTCTCCTTCCCTTCCCCTCTCTGTAAAAATAAAATCTCAAAAAAAACAAAAAATTGAGGCCCTGGCTGGTGATACAGTGGATAAGGCACCGGCCTGTGAACCCAAAGGTCGCTGGTTGGATTCCCAGCCAGGGCACATAACCAGGTTGCAAACCAGGCCTCCAGCCAGGTCTGCAGCTGGAGGCAGGTGAAAGGCAACCACACATGAATGTCTCTCTCCCTCTCTGCCTCCCTTCCTTAACCTCTCTCAGAAATAAATAAAATATTACAAAAAAATCTGTGGGCACGAACAGTGCCCAGGTACACACCCTCACATGAGACGCTGCTCAGGCTCTCGGCTCACCAAGCAGGCGAGATGGAGGAGGACCCTAGGTCACTAGGTCGCTAGGTCACACGGCACTCATGTGCCTCAGGTTTCTGCTCTTGGAAAAGGGGGGCTGACTGACTCCTACCCAGCGCCGGGGAGCCCCAACCTGCTCTCACCAGCCTGGGGCACTGCCACGAAAGGGAGCTTTGGCCGGGGAGAAGGACTTTCGGCAGGGCGGCCCCCGGTCCACATGGAGGGTGGAACTGGAGACCCCAGGACTTGCGAACGTGGCTATAGCTAGAGAGGGGTCCTGCAGGGAGGCTGTGAGGTCACAGGGGTGGGCCTGGTCCACTACGGCTGGTGTCCTAAGCGGAGGACGGGGACCTCGAGTTGGCACACAGGCCACAGGGAGAGGACAGCTGCCCGCAGGCCGAGCCAGGCGCAGCAGGTGGGGACCCCGACCGCCTGCCTGGGCACCGGGCTTCAGCCCCGCAAGAGAGGAGTCCGCTGCCGATGCCGTCAGGCTGCGGGGTTTTGCGAAGGTGGCCTGAGCTGACTCGCACAACTGTCGAAGAGAAGCTGCGCGTCTGAGCGACTCTGGTGTCTGGGCATCTACCTCTCCTGCCACACCCGTGCCAAACACGGGGGAAATGAAGGAAGCGCAGTTGCGCTCAGCTGTGCGGGGCAGACCTATTTCCCGCCTTGCCTTGCGGGTGGGGACAGCAGGGCACCCCAGCAGGGTGACCCACCCCTGGGCAGTGCCCCTCCCAACCCAGAGACCCTCCTGCAGGCAGCTTCCTGCCCCCTTTCAAATGAGGCCCGCGTGGCTGAGGACCCGGGCGCAGGGTGTGGGCACGCCCCCAACGCGGCTCCTGTCCCGCGCAGAAGGGCCTCTTCTCCCTGTTGCCACCCCGCCCCCTCCAGCTCCGGGGCAGGTGTTTCGCTGGGAATCGAAGCCACTTTCTCCAGGAATCAGAGCAGCCCGGGCAGGCCCTCTCACAGCCTCACCGCAGCAAACCTCTCGGCTCAGGGCCTGGTGCTCCTGTGCCCCACCAACGAAGTCCCCCGTGGCTGGGTGTTGGGGAACCACAAAATTCAGTTTCTATCCTCCCTGCCCCCAAAATCACGGGAGCTTTTCTTGTGGACAAACGAGAGACCCCACCGACCATGCTGGACACGGGTACCCTAAAACGATGGGCTCTACAGAAGCTCGAGCAGACGCCCTGCCCAGAGGACCGAAGTCCCCACGGAGCACGGCACCCTGCTTTCCCTGCACACCAGTGAGCCCCCCACCGCCGGCCGTGCACCCCGCCACCTACCCAGACCAGGAGCTGCGCCAGGACCACGTTCCCCTTGCGGCAGGCCAGGTGCAGCGCGGTGCGCCCGTCGCCCTCGCCGCAGGTCTCGTTCACCTCGTCGCGGGAGCCGTGCGCCAGCAGCAGGATGACCCCCCGCAGGTCCTCGTCGGCGGTGGCCCGCAGCAGGTGCTGGCCCAGGGACAGCTCGGTGCAGGGCAGCGGGGCCAGGAACAGCTTCTGCTCGTACTTGGCCCGGATCCATCGCTCCTTCTCTTCCCTGCAAGAGGCAGGGCGCTCGGTCAAGCAGCTGGACCAGCGTCCTCACCAGGAGGGGAGGCCCTGGGGTTTACCTGTGGCTCAGAGTGGGCCCCCCACGGGCAGCACCATCCCCGACCTGTTAGCAATCCAGACTCCCAGCTCCTCTCTCCCGAATCAGAGCCTGGGAGCTTGTTCTGACTAACCCCGCAGGGGGCTCGGGTGCCAGGCGTGAGCCCCAGAGGGGTGGTCTTGCCTCTCACATGAGTCCCTCCGGGCTGTGGCCAGTGTGTGTGGCGGGGAACAGACCCCCCTCCCGCTGGCAACACCGTGGGAGACACCACAGGCCTGGAGGTCGGTCCCACCATCAGGATTGAAGCCACAAGCCAGAGTCCGGTGGGACCTGCTCTTGCTCTTTCCCCGTCCACCAGGGGTTCGAGCTGCCTGGGGCGCGAAACTGCAGCTGAAGAAAACGCTGCTGCAGACCTGCGAGTGGGGGTTGGAGACGCAGCAGGGTGGGGGGGTGAGACACGGGTGCCCCGACCCCACCGCGTCCCCCGGCGCAATGTTGCCACCCCTCCAGACACTTGGGGATGGCTTACGTGAGAATGTCACGGATGACTTAGGTGGCAAAACATGGCTGGTTTTTCAGAGGGACAGTGTGTAGGGCTAAGCCCAGGAGGCAGGACAGGTGGCCCGAGTCCAGAGCTGGGCCAGGGGTCCAAAGAGGATGGAGGTGGGAGGTCGGGGCTCAGTACAGGGTGTGGCGATGCGGCTGGTGCCCCTCCCTCGATGGCAGAGCCCGCTGGAATGAGTGGCGGGAGAGAGGGCCCCCATGCCCCACCCCCAGCTCCAGAGGGGACAGGACACCTCCTGAGACACCTGGAAGCAGGGCTGGGGACAAAGAGGAGGCACCGGGTGAGATGAAAGAAACCAACCGCAAGGCATGTTTACACTGACCCAAGGCCCAGGGCCTGGCCACAGACCCCACATTTCCTTCCTGGCTGCTGATCGGGGCGTTTCGTTTTGATTTCTTGGAAAAGGACACCAGCGACATGGTCCATGCCCCCGTCCTCAGAATTCTGCGGCACTGCTGGGGGTGGGGGTGGGGAGGAGGAAACCAGGGCAGGAAAACTGGAGACGGAAGCAAGCAGCCCCTAACTGGGGAGGGTCAGCGAGCAGCAGGTGGGGCTGTGGGGGCAGAGGCCGCTGATGGGGGTGACGGCGGGGGACAGCGAGGACAGGCAACCCTGGTGTGGGCAGCGCTGCCGTCCCCCACAGGGAGCCCAGGTCACCAGGTGCAGTCACTCAGGACGCCCCACCCTCCACCGGGAAACTCATTACCCGAGACATTTTCCCTTCCCGAGTACATGAGGGGGGCCGTGTTTACACCTGTCCCCTCCATGTCTGCTGAGCCCTAATCTGTTTTTAAACACTTAGGCAAACAGATCTTCCAGCAGCAAATCTGGATTAGTTTTGCTTCACTTCCTGGTCTGTGCCGGAGACCCCAGAGACCCCTGACCCTTTCCCTGCGACATTTCCGGGCGGACTCGGGCTGCAGCGAGGACACCCAGGCACCTGCACGACGTGGCTGCATCCCTCCTCGGGCCAGGACACAGGAGCTGGGAACGTGGGCCATGTCTCGGGAACAGCAGCGAAGGTGAGACAGAACCCCCACCAAGCCTCTGCGCCTCTCTAGCAAGAACCTTATTTAAAGCGGTTAGACCCGTGTTGATGCGTTTCATTCATCGCCAGCAACGAAGGCCGCAGAAAGCAGCCGCGGTGAGGGGCACGGCCGGCTGGCTGGGTGCTCACCCCCATTTCCAGGCAGGCTCTCCGATGCGGCAGCTCGTTCTGCTGCCCTCAGTTTCCGTCCTCACCGCCCGCTCCCCGGGGACCAGGGGAGAAGCCTGGTCCCGACTGCAGTGATTCCACTTTCTTGGGAGCACAGGAACACCCCCAAGTGTGGGACAAGCCCACAGCCTCGGAGGCCTCTCCCGTTGTCACTGGGACGTGCTGGGCTCAACCTGGACTGCGTGGTGATCCTGTGTAAACTGTGCTCTGCTTTTACAAGGCAGGGTTGAACGGCGGGTCTGAAAACCGTGCCCCGTGGGCACCTTCTTGAGGAGCAGGGCTCTGATGTGCGCGTCTGAAACTAGGGACAGGGTGTCGCAGGGGCCGTCGCCGACTGGGGCTTCCACACCTGCAGGGGAGCTGCACATGCAGCCCAGGCGCTGTGCGTGTCCAACGACACTGCAAGGGGGCGGAACCGGTGCAGCCCCAGGCCTGGGTGGGCTGCCTCTCCCAGCCCTGGGGCCCCGCCCTCCACCAGGATGCCCCCCGGATCTGTTCAAGGCCACGGAACCCCAGAGCTCCCGGTGCTGCTCAAAGCGGTGTTTCAGCCCCGGCCGGCACCCCGGGACGGTGGGTGTGGTTCCTGGTCAGGGCACATACCAAGGTTGTGAGTTTGATCCCGGTCAGGGCACGTGTGGGAGGCAACCAACCATTGTTTCTCTCTTCCTTCCTCTCTACAGCCAATGAAGCCTATTTTGAAAGAAATTTCCATTCTGCCTCCCAGGCCGCACGTGACCGCGAGGTTTTCATGTTTCTCGACGCGGAGCGGCAGCCGGAAGGCGCAGGGTGGCAGCCTGTGCGGAGCGTGGAGTGCGGACGCTCCTGAGACACCTTGCTCCGCACCGCTGCCCACCCACAGCCCCGGGGAGGCTGGTGCCCTGGGGGAGGGACGATGTGTGACGTCCGTGTCAGAAACGGCGGGATTCACGCGGCGGCTTCGTTCTCGGCGGCGTCGGGAGCATGTCAGGCCCTGCTCTCCTGTCGGCCAGCAGCGAGCGGTGCCTGCGGTGGACACAGCGGCTCTGGGCCAGGTCCGGCCACCGTAGGCACTCTGAAGGATGGCGTTTGCAACGACTCACTGCACCAGCAGGCACGTGAAAGCTCGCCCAGGGGGGACACCTGAGACCAAACTGCTGGTGGCCCAGGGGCGGGGGCAGCGGCTGAGGCCCCTGCAGGCCCTTTGGTTTCCAAATCCCGTCGTTTTCGGGAATGAGCGTCACATGGTTGCATGCTTGGCGGGTAAGGGGGTGACCCTGGCCAGGGGCCTTGACAAACCCATTGGTGTCTCGTGGGCACCTGGTCCCCTGGGGGCAGAGGGGCCTGAGGCACTGGGTGAGGGGTACCTGGCTGAGTACCCACCTCACGGCTGTCAGGCTGTCTGGTCAGATGTCTAGTCTTCCTGGAAGCTCGGACTGAGTTTTGTGCCACCAATTCAAATGTTGACACCCGAACCCCCCATTGTGAAATATCTGGAGGCAGAGTACGTAGGTCATCGAGGTTAAGTGAAGCCCTGAGGGTGGGACCCCGGGGGGACATGCTGCACCCCACCCGGCACACGGAGAAGAGGCCACATGAGGACGTAGGTAGAGAGCCGCTGGGTCACGTCCAACCCCAGGCCAGGAAGAGGCTTCACCAGAAACCAACCCTGGGGCCCCTTGACCTTGGACTTCCCGCCTCCTGAGCTGTGGGGGGCTGGAGCCTGTGGCTCCAGAGCCCCACTTCCTGTCGCTCTCCTGTGGGCTCAGCGCTGACAGCGTGTGCAAGGCCGGCACTCGGACAGTGCGCCCTCCTGCCCAGAGCCACCTCATCCGCCGAAGGCCATGTGGCCGCCTGGCCCGGCTGCTGGGGTGCGGATGAGGGGCCCTCACCCCGGGCTCCTCCCGGGGCTGCCCACCTGGGCCCCACGTCGGTCTCCCGCGGGAAGGCCAGTTCAAGAGCAGAGGCGGCCGGCAGTACATCACCTCCCCGAGAGCCGATCCCCTGGGGCCCGTGCTCGCAGCCCCGTTAGCTAATGAGCTAAGAAATGAATTATTGGCCGGGCTGCCGTCAGCAGGGAGGCGGCAGCCGAATCCTCATCTGAGCCCCTTGCTGACACACCTTTGAATAAATCAACCGCGCAGGAGAGGGGACGGGAGAACAGGCCACTAATCGGAAGACGGACACTGACCCAGTCCCCCCAGTAGAGACAACTGAAGGCACAGTGCTCACCATTTCTTCCCTTCCTGCCTTTGACAGAGGCCTTTTGTGGGAACCCCTCTCCCTGGGTGCGGACAGGTCGAGGAGCCGCGTGTCCACTGAGGCGCACGGACGGGGCTCTGCCTGGAGCAGGTGCATGAGGCTTCGTCACACCCCACCTTGAGGGGAGGTGACACAGTCCAGGCTCCGTGTCCCCTCGAGATGCTCCCCAGGACACGTCCCACCTCCAACCTGCAGACTGTCTGGCAAATGGAGTCACCTGCTGGCACAGGCCACAGTGTGTGGGTTAGCCGACAAGGCCCAGCACCCACTACCGCCCAGGGGTGCTTGCTGTGACGGCGCTGAGGAGGCGTAGTGACAGCAGCCTCTACCGACAACTCCCGATGACGCTGGGCTCCCAAGGGGCCCTGGGGCGCAGCACGTGCGAATTACCGAGTGTGTTTCGAGAAATGGAAGTACTTTGGGGGAAAACAGAGCTGGATCAATTTTGTTCCAAGTTTCAGACGAGGGGACGGGTGGAGGGTGTAGGACGGACACCTGGAAGCTGGGCTGGGAGACCTGGGAAGTCTGCGCCCCGCGGCAGGGGGGTTGGGGGCGAGGTTCCCCGTCCTGCAGAAGGGACCCTGAGCTCTCTCCCACCTGCGAGCAATGGATGGATGGTGGGGGCAGGCGGGCTTTCTTGGGGGGGCTGCTGGTGCGCAGACTGCGGACTGCAGAAATCAAGCGGGGGAGGCAGAGAGCGCAGGCAGCATGGAGGCGAACTCGGCGAGAGAAGGCGAGGCGGCTGGGAACCGGAAAGGCCGTGCGGCCAGGAACAAACACGTGCAGTTAACTTTGCCGGAGAAAGTGTCAGAGGGGAGGGTTGTGGGGAGCAGAACCCTGTCCCAGCGTCTGCAGCCCCGGGTGGCCCGCCAGCACATGGGGCTGCTCCAGGCTCGGGCCACTGTGCCCGTGTCGGCCGGCCACCGAGGTGCTCCACTCTGGGAGGCATGTGAGGGTCCCCAAGGAGCCACATGAGGGCTGGGATAGAGGCACCCAGAAGCCAAGAATGCCACGAATGCCACCAGGGCACATGGCATTGCTGGCGACCCTGGGCTAAAGGGGTATCGGGAGGGAGGGCTTCCCCAGCAGGTCATGCTGCCCAGTGTGGGAACTGGTCCATCTCCCTAGCTCGTGAACCGACAGGGACACTGGCTCTGACAACACTGGCTGGTAACAGACCACAAGCCTCTCACTCCACCTTTACCTTTGATCCTGCGGGAGGCTGAGGATGCATTTTTGCCCGCAGTCCACTGACGCGCGTTTGTACACAAGGAAGCCTGCCACGGACGCAGCGGGACTGTTACAGACTAGGACACCTTCACCAGGCGGGGTCAGCCCTGTGCAGGAGTGCGGGTTTACCTCTGACACTGCCCGGGGGGCGGGCAGGTCCTACTGCGAACGCCCTATCGGAAACCCAGCAGCCGGTCCTTAGAGACCCGATCCTGTTCCTCCTGTGTTTCTGACTGCCAGGATGTGGTCCCACTGGACCGCCACGGGCGGGGGCCTTTTGCGTTGGGCCGGCAGGGCCCCAGCACGCTGCCAAGGGTCAACGAGGGGATGGCTGGGGCTCCCGGAGGAGGAAGGGTCTGGCAGATCACCGCCCCTTTCTGACAGGCTTCCAGCCTATTCTGCAGGGATTGGAGGGCATTCGGACCTCAGACCCGGGGTTAGGGCGGAACCAACCATGTGCTGGGCCTGACTCCTGGGGTCCCCAAACCAGGTTTCCTGTGGACACATCTACAACAGATGGGGCAGCAGCACCCCTTCCAAACCTCCCGGTGTCAAGTGTCATGTGTGCATTTGTACGGGAACCCCGCCCCCAGAAATTAAAAGGCCAGTAACTTTTCTGGGTCCTGTCACCTGTCACAGACACCCTCCCTCCACCCCTCCCGCCCCAGGGTGGGAGGGTTTGTCCACACGGATCTTGAAGGACAGGCTGCGGCAAAGTGCACAGGGCGGAAGGAGGCAATCCTTGGGGGGAGGAGGAGACACTGGAGGAGCCGGTGCCGGTGACACGGTGACAGAGGAGAGGAAGAGGGAAGAAAGGGCTGGCTAGCAGCAAGGAATTTCCAGTGTCTTTATGCCTCCAGCAAAACAGGAACTGGGAGGGGAGGCATGGAAGAGGGGGCTGGAACAATATGCCAGGAAAACAGGGGGCTTCCTCTCTGCGGGGGGCGCCCGGCCGGGAGCCGCACTGCGCAGCTGGCCGCCCCTGGCACGCATGCCTTCTCCCCGGGCCGCGTTGCTAAGGGGCAGCCCCTCGGGCAGCCCCGGACGGAGGGTGACCCACAAAGCCTCACGGATGTTTATTTTTTAATTACTGAAAGCTTTTCACGAAACCCGCCACTGTAAATCCCGTGTGCAGGGCAGGAGGTGCGGGCCAAGGATTTATGCTCATGGGGCAGAGACGGAATAAATATCCCACCTGACTTCTGATCAATATTATGAGTGTTTTTGCCAACCTGCAGGGTGTTTTATGACCTCAGAGGAACAGAACAGGATCATTATTAATTAAGCAAAGTCAACCTTATTAGGCTTATTACTCCTGTGAGTCAGTTACCTGGCCTCAGGGCTGAGGGTGAGGTTGGGGGGCGGGTCCTGGGCCGGGAGGGTGACTGAGCTCCGCTGTGCTGAGTGGCTGCTGCGTCATGGCAGGAAGTGTCGGCTAAGGCCAGGTGAGTGAGGCGGATCCCCCCTGCTCCCCACCCGCACCCCCCCGGCCCTGGACCTAGTCCGAGGTGCTAGCTGAGACCTGTGTCCCAAGGACCAGGCACCTCCCCAGCCTGGCCCGTGCAGGTCCCAACCAGGCTGAAGAGAAGAACATTCCAGGACATATGCCACAGTGTAAACACCACGGCACCCGGCGAAGTCTTGGGGCAACCACAGATCTGCTGACACACCTGGAGGTGCAAAAGGCCCCCGCCCATGGCAGTCCAGCGGGACCACATCCTGGCAGCTCAGGCCCCGCCTCGGGCTAGGCGGGCTAGGCGGCTGTGGTGAGCCAGGCACCCACGGGAAGAACCGGCCCCACCTCTCCAGTGGGGCCTAAGCTGGCTCTGGGCCCTGGGCACAGTGCCATGGTCTCCCAGGCCTCAGTTTCCCCTCTGGGGACCGGGACATTCCTGCACTGCTGGGCCGGACGTGCACCAGGCCTTCTCTCACTGGGTCCACGCAGAGCCACACCTCCGCCGAGCTGTCCGTGTGAATCCACCAAGTGCACAGCAGCCCAGGGCAGCCACCCACCCGCTGTTTGTGCCCATCGGACTGGAGCCCAGCGTGCGCCCACCGCCTCTGGCAGAAGTGGAAAGGAAGCAGCTGGGGGGCTTCCCCTGTCTAAGCCTTCAACCCAGAGCTCCCAGGCCCTCCTGGCCTCCCGCACGACCTGCAGATGCCATCCTGCCGCCACCAGCACAGTGACAAACAGGGATGGCCCCCTGTTCCAGCACATAGCCTCTGAGAGCTTCACCCACCGACCTGCCGCTGCACACGAAAATTAATCCCAGAAAGAAGAATCCGAGGCTGTTGATTCTCTGGCCCCTGGAATCACAGCACAGCCCCAGGGCACCTCCAGCTCAGGTTCAGAAGGGGTGGGGGTGCGGGCAGGGGCCTGGGTCCACCTTTCCAGGGATTCACAGGGCAGAGGGCAGGTCATGGGGAGGAGGCACGGAGGAGGAGGGGGATCGTTTAGAGAAAGTCAAACCCTAGGAAAGTCCCTTTTGGGAGCACATCATGCTCTTGGGAAACTGCAAAACATCCAGATTGTTCCAGAAGCAGCGGGATCCTTTCGTGTTCAACATTTCCTCCCATTTTCTAACCTACTGTGAAACGACCCAACGGCACAGAGGAAGTGAAGGGAAAATACACCCAGTCGCCACCTCAACTCAGACCCTTTCTGCCGGGCTCTGCGCTGTCTCGTGTTTCACTCACGGACGGCTTCTCTCGCTGGGACACCTTCACGATTCCGCACAGAGTTAGCTTGACAAATTACGTTTGTGAACTGATTTGCACACACAGTGTGTGCTTTTCCATGGTGATCGAAGCTAAGCTACCGCGAGCACGCACACCTGGACGGTTCTGCCCGTCCGTGTCAGGGAAGCACGAAGGCCACCGTGTCGAAGCATAAATCCCGGTAAATCTGTGCCAGGCGAGGGGGAGCCCGGGCCAGCTGAGCGCGGCCGTCCCCGACGCACGCAACGTGGCGTGAAATGGGACGCTCCCGACGGCCCGCGTGGCGGCAGGGACCCATCACAGCGCATTAGGTTCACCGTGACAGTGGCTGACGGGATCGGCTTTGGAACAGGTCGCTCCGTAAACAGATGAGGGAAGAGAAATGGCCCTTGTCCTCCGCCGGAAGACTGTCAGATGGAGGCAAGCCCCCACTGTCTGCGCACCAGCTCCCGTTACACTGGGGAGCGGAAACCGCGGCGCTTCCTGAAGGGAAGGGTGAGGGGCAAGGTGCAGCGGTGGGCAAGGAGGCATAAAGGGGGTGGAGGTGGCACGGCCTGGTGGCCTGGCATGGGCCCGCTGGCTCAGTGGCTGCACAGTGAGGTGCAGGGGGCTCAGCGTGGTCTCATAAAAGCCAAGTGTCTTTAAGACCCACAGGCCGGGGTAATGTTTTTGTTTTTTAAAGACATGAGACTACTGATTTTGAACAATAGAGTCTTTAATGTGGTTTCCCTTTGGTGTTTGGGGGCCTAGAGGAGACTGGAATGGTCTAGTCACATGGTTCCTCCAGGGGCCAAGCGGTCCAGAGGGCAGGGAAGGGGAGAAGGTGGTTTAACTGGATTTGCACGCTGACTTTCTCAAAACACGAAGGCACGGAAACACACTGACGGGCCCCAGCAGGAACAGCGGGCGGTTGGACTGGCCCACACGGTGCGGTGGGACGGCCTGCCAGCCGCCGCGGACGCCCAGGGTGGGATTCCTGGGAGACCAGGTGCCCCTCGTAGAGAAAACCCGGCAAACGAGCGATGGCTGGGTTTTCTTTCCCAAGTAACCTCCCATGTCCAAAGCATCAGACCCAAACCTCTGCACCCCCAGGCACCATTTCTTCCTGTTTGGCCAGATAGTGAAGCCGACCTGGAGCGCGTGTGGCTTCTCCACGGTAAGGGCAGCAGGCCCTCGGGCTGGCCCTGGACGGCCACCTGCTTTCAGGGATCATCAGGCGGAGAAACTACTGCCAACCTGCTGACCAATGGCCACGCACGCGCCGGGTCCTGGTGGGCTCTCGCCAACTGACATGCCTGAGCTTGCAGGGTGGCTCTTGCCCTGGCCTGTCCTTCCTGTGTCCTGGATGCTGGCCTGTTCTTTCCTGAAGTGGCGGCGGTAACAGCGGATTTACTTTATGTTCTTACCAAAGGAAAGAACGAGCCATGTTCTACCCTCAAATACACTTTCAAGGCGGACGTAACTGGGCCATCTGTCGGCCTTGCCCGCCCCACGTTTTCCTCTCCTCCCTCTGCGGTAGGATGTTCTCGGGCTTTCAAGGAAGTTTCCAGAGAAAAGGGTTCCATCAAGACAACCCACACCCACTATTTAAATGTGCCCCCAAATCCGGAATCTGGGTAAGAAGTATGGAGGGTCTTCAAAAAATTAAACCAAGGGTCACCCTCTCTTCCAGCAAGGCCCCCCCAGGTGCCCAGCTGGAGACTGAGGACACGTTCAGGCACCACACCCGGTGCCCACCGGAGGGTGAGTGACCCAGCAGCGGGTGGGCACGGCGCAGTGCTGCTCAGCCTTCAGACGCGGGGCCTTCTGACACCGGCTCCAACACGCATGACCCTGGAGGGCACCGCGCTCAGCGAGACAAGCCAGTCGCAGAAGGACAGACACTGTCAGGTTCCACCCGCATGAGGCTCCTCTGGGGCTGAAGGTGGCAGGGTGGATGCTGGGGCAGGAGGAGCTGAGCTGTGCGATAGGGACTGGGAAGAGGGGGAAGTCCTGGGGGCGGCTGGCGGCAACGGCGGCGGAAGGAAGGGAACGCACGTAAGGCCACCAACTGTGCTCCGAAGCCCGATGGAAGCGGCACGCTTTACGTGACGTAGACGTCACCCAAGGACTAAAGGTGAATGCACGACTATCGGCAACTCGCGGCCCATGTGTCATCGTCCCCAGCTGATCTGAAAACCTCCTCTCGAGCTGCACTTCTCTCCCGACGCAGGAGCCGCTCCGCGAGGCTGCGTGGAGCACCCCTCAAGGCCCTCCTCGCCTTTGCGCCTCCAATCCCTCAACTGTGTGTGGTCTGAGTCGATTCGGGCCCCCCATTTTCAGGGAGGCTCGGGCTGGGGTGGTCCCGCCACCGAGTCTGGGCACAGGGCTAAGGCAGCGCCCCAGGCCTGTGCTCCACCCAGAACCTTCCCCTCTGCACCCGACAAGCCATCGGGGCTGATCCAGTGGACGCCGGACTTCCCGTTGCCAGGGCCTCTCCCCTGCGGCCCGGCTCGGGAGCCCGCTCATTCTCGGACGCCAGGTGCGGGCCTTCCCGTCCTTCCACTCCTCCTCTGCTCCTCAGGTGGCGTTTTCTGCCAAGTGTCGCCCTTCCCAGCCTCCATTCGGAGTGTCACTGCAGACCAGCCATCTTCCAAGAGGATCACATGCACTGCGGGGCCCGTGAGCAACACGGTTCCCTCCAACTCTCACCTGTTCCAGGCCTGGCCAGTCGAGTCCCTAGTGCTGTTGCGTTTTCTAAGAAACGGCCAAGTGGTTTGGTACAACAGAGGCAACCAATTTCTGGGGCAGTATTTGGTAAAACCAAAGCCCATTAGCACAGTGGAACTGTGACCAGGGGCAGGTGACCCCTCCCTCTGAAGGACAGTGAGGGGTGGGCCCTGCGGTCCTTGTTTCTGGAAGACGCGGCGTAAGCGTGGACAGCCATGCAGATGCGTGTGCACATGTGTGCAGAACACGGGCTGAAGGAACAGTGGACAGGGATAAAAAAATGACTCTTTGCAAGTGAGGCTTAAGCCTCCAACCGGCCAGCATGGACCCTGCCAGCTTTCAACAGAGGGGCAGCGACAAGAGGACCGAACCTGCGAACAACCGGAGGGGCCCCCACACTAGGGCGCCCCGGGTTGGCCGGACGGGGCTGCCGCTGGCAGGCGAAGCCACGCCAGCCGCCCGGTCCTGCCGTCTCTCAGGGACACATTTGGAAATTATTTAAAAAGATAAAATGCCTCTAATCTGTTACCAATTAGGAGAAACATGTGAATATTATTTTCTAATTTGTGACTCTTGAGTGTGCCTCCAACACCAGAGAGAAGTAATTGAAATAATTACGGCTGCTCCTGGATATTTCTCTTCTGCTCCTGAAATCAGGGGGTGGAGGTGCCGTCCCCGCGGCGCGTCCGAGGCTCAGAGGCGGCACTTCAAAGCCCCGGGCAAGGGGCCTCCGAGCTGCAATTTCTCCGTCGCCCGGAGCGACTGGCGCAGCCGGGACCCAACCGGGACGGTGCCAGGGAGTGGGGGGCGGCGTGAGGCGCAGGCTGCCCGGACCCCCGAACGTCCCTGCCGAGCGGCTCATTTGCAGCTGGAGATCCGCTGCATGGGCGCAAGCTTGATTTATAACACGAGCAAACGAGAATTAGTCTTTTCTCCTAGTTACAGTGCGACGTGAGTGACTAACTCCCGAGAATTGGTAATTTCCTGGTGGTTAACAGTGGAAGGTCCACCAATGAGAGGCGAGGCCCGCTAACAAATTTATAGAGCGTTATGTGCCCATTAGACCTCGGCAGCCGTTCCTAAGGCGGGGGGCTGGCCGGCGCGCGCCCGTGGCGCACCCCTGGTCCCCGCAGGCTGCACTGCGGTTCACCCCCCATCACTCGCTGGCAAGCGGCACATGGATGCTGACTGGGCAGGAATCTGCAATTCTCAGAGGGCCTTTTGGGCCGCACGGCCTCCCCCTTCCTCTGTGCAAACTTCTTTGTTCTCCAGCGGTAAACAAAAACTCGAGAGGAACATGGAATCTGGAAGGAGCAGGATTCACCCTGGACTTCAGGTTTCCTGTCCAGGCAGAGGCCACTGGAAACTCCACGGGTCACCGGGGCCCCTGGGCTCAGCCGGGCCCCAGTCTCTGCTGCTGGCGCTGGGGTGCACATGTGCTTGGAGCATCGGGGTCCCAGCCTCGGGGGGACCAGCAGCAACACGGGTTGAGTCACCCTTTTTAGAACAGGGAGGAAGCACATTAGCTCTGCCCCCTGGAAACTACTGAAAGCGATGACTGGACTGAGCTTAATTTTGTTTTCTCTGGGGGAAAAAAAATGACAGAAGAAGTGGTGGTTTTTGAGACAAAGTCACCGTGAAGGAATGGACGTAGTGGGCTTGGACGTGGCTGCCCAGGTCAGGGGTCTGGCTGGTACCCTTCGCTCCTGGGCACTTCCGGCCTCCCCAGCACCTCGAGGACCGTCCCTACCCCTGGTCTTTCCCCTCTTCCAGGTGATGGGTGTTGGTGTCCCTTCCATCTCTGTGCTTCAAAACATAGTTCTCCCTCTGAGTCGAAGGGAGTTCCTTGAATTTGCGTCACCACCACCACGGGATGCCCTATTAAACATGCTTTCTTTCCCAAAACCCCGATGGAGCCCTCACTGGGAGCGCGGCTCTGCACTGGGCTTCAGGTGAACGGGGGGAGGAGGAGGAAAAATCTGGGATGATGGGGAAAGAACCACATTTGTGACAGAAACTGCTGTCAGTCACAGGGACCAAGCAAATGGCGAGAGACAGAGAAGCCATGTTCCCGTGGTTTTAACTATGTAGCCAGCCCTGGATTTTGTTCGCAATGTAAAGTGCGGCTAAATGCAGGCGAAGAGCCCACACGTTCCCGCAGCTCAGGAACACACGGCACGAGCAACAATGCCATCCATGGTGGGTGGCAGGTAAGCCAAGGTCACAGCGGTGCCACCTGCAGGCCCGCCCGCCACTTTGGAGATTCCTCCCACCACGTGGCACCGGGGGCACCTAACGGGTCCAGACCAGGGGTGGGGCGGGGGCAGCGCCAGCCCCAGGCTCTGCGCTGGTCGGCAGCATTCTGTGCCAGCGAGCCCGCACTCCCTGTGGCCCTGTGCATGTGCCTCCTCCGCCAACTTCCAAGCGAAAACCCTGTCGGCTCCAAGGTGAGTAAAAGACGCTGCTGTCCAAGGGCACCTCGTTCCCTGACTCAACCATCAAAACATGCCCCTCGGGCCTTAGAGCTGAAGTCGCGTGAGATCAGGACGCAGTGCGGGCGACCTGCGCTGGCCCGTGTGGCTCCGTGCTGGGGACGCTGTCCCCTGACCCAGGTGATGTGGGTTCACTCCCCCGCCTGGGCACGCGCGCGGGCGGCCAGTCCATGCTGCTCTCCCATCGAGGTCTGTCCCTCTAAAGAAGCCAATGAAAATGCCCCCAGGTGAGGATAAACACAAGCTGGGGGTTCAGTTGGCTGCAGCGCTGGCCCGTGCACCACAGAAGGTGGCGGGTTTGACCCCCAACTGGGGCGCATCGAGGGTGCAGCCGGTCCAGGCTCCCTCTTTCTAGAACAGTAAGCGTACCCTCAGGTGAGGATTAGCACAGGAAGAGGCTTCTTCTCAACCACACTGGTCTGCCAGCAAACAGGTCCTTGGCCTAAAAGGGACCCATCGTCAAACCCCTCGCCAGGGTGCTGACAGCGACAGCAGGCCAGGAGGGGACAGCGGCACGGCGCCCACAGGGCTCTGCCCCCCGCTGCCCGCCCACCCCACCTCCCAAGGGCCAGTTTAGCTTCTGTAGAAGCCACCTGCTCTGTGACGCCCGCCCCCCGACCTGGCCCCTCTGCTGGTCCTTTCTCCTGACACCCTGCATGTCCCGTGAAGAGTCTGTCTGCCCCCGGCCTCCTGTTAGCCCGCCCTCAGTTTAACTCGCAGGCCCCCAGCCACCGAACCTCCGAGGGTGGAGAAACACCCACGTCTCACTCTGCGGCTTCACGGAGGGCACTGTTTGAGGTCTGGCAAGGCCAGGTGCTGGAGGTCCTAGGCGACCAGCCTGGAGGCTGAGGGTCCCTCTCACCCTGGGGGCGGGGTGGGTCTTGTCAGATCAGCACATCTGGGCAGCCAGGCCCCGGGGCATGTCCATCAGGTCAGGGGACACCAAGTGTCTTACGTGCTTTCCCAGCCGGGCCTGAGCTTGGTGCTGATATTTGAAGTGACGTGCCACCTCTGGTCACTTCCTTCCTGGGAAGGCTGGCCAGCCGAAGGCCTCTCCACACCTCCGAGCAGGTGGGCACAAGGCAGGAAGTGGCCTCGAGGCTGGCAGGAGCCCCTGTTTCTGGGGGGCGTGGGGGTGGGGTGGAGGAACAAGGACTGGGGGCGGGGGGCGCAGCAGGAGAGTGAGTTACGCAGGCAGGAGGCGGCGCACCACGGCGCAGGTAAGGCTCCACGGGGGTTACACTCTGTTCTGGTCCCCCCGGCACGCCTGCCCTGGGCCCCGGCCCCCTCACTCCCGCCTCACCCCCTAAATAGCTCCAAACGCCCTGTCCCCTGATGCGCTCCGTAATGAGAAGCGCTGTCAATCAGGGCTCCATTAGCCTGGACAGACTTTCACTTCCTGAAACAATTTATTGGATTCCCAGAAGCAAACGGGCCTTCCTCCCTTTCAGCGCCTGTTCCAGGGGTTATTCAGAGGCAGCGTGCGCCCCTCGGCCCCTGCTGAGCAGCCTTTGTTTCCTTCATTTACTCACGAAAACAGTTTCCTGAGCTGACCTACCTCCTCCGTCCGGCTCCCCCCAGTGTTTGCCCAAACTGCCCCTCCAGCTGAGTGGCCACACAAAACCCACCAGCTGTTTCCAGCTCCTGGACTTTATTTGCAGGGTTTGGAGGGAGACCGCAGCGGTGGGGGAGGGACGGCACACCCTGGAGAAATTACATTCAGGCCCAGACAGGAGGCTGCAGAACGGAAGGCAGGGGCCCGGCCTCCCCTCCCCATTCCTGCCGAAGAATTGCAGCGGCTCTCTAAAGAGCTGTTGGAGATGCCCTAGCTGAAAAATTTGGGGCTGTACTGACACTTACAAACTCTACGTTAGGAGGGACAAAGTTTTACAGTGACAAAATGCCCAAATATTTGAAACACCCACGTGGCCTCAGACAGAGCTGCCCAGAGTCTCGGGCCAGGTTAAGTCTCAGTTTCTGAACAGAGGGCTCGAGCCTGGCTGGTGTGGCTCCGTGGACTGGCCTGCAAACCAAGGGTCGCTGGTTCGATTCCCAGTCAGGGCACGTGCCTGGGTTGCAGGCCGGTCCCCAGCTGGGGGGGTGTGACAGACAACCACGCATTGATGTCCCCCGCTTTCCTTCCCTTCTCCTCTTTAAAAAGAAAAGAGAACTAGGAATTACATAAAATAACAATTTTCTTGCACTGCTCTCCTCAGAGAGCCATCCACCCAGGGCAGCTGCACCAGCGCTGGGGGCCCGCCCTCCCGCCAGCCTCAGTTTGACGCTCCACCCGGGAGACAGACAGAAGGCGGCCTGGTTACGTCTCCCCGAGGATTTCACAGCGATGGTAAATTGGGGGGCACGCTGGAGCCAATGAGACGCGATGGGGTAAAATTAGGCAGCCATGTAAGGAATAATGTCTATTATGCTGATTTAATCACCGAGTACTTTACAGATGAGTTAGACCTTTGAATCCAATTATTCCCAACCTTCGGCCTGTCAGAGCCTGGTTCTGAGCAGGAGAGGAAGCTGAAGGTGGGTTTTCAAGGCACAGGGAGGGGACCAGGCCCTCTCCTGCTCTGGGGCTGTGGTGGGACCAGAGAAAGGACGAGGCCCGCTGCCTGGGTGCTGCCGTCACCCCTCCCCGCAGGCTGGATGAACCCCAGGTCAGGACTGGAGATGCGGTACCCCTGAGGGTCCGCCACTGTTCCCAGCGGGAGCCCCCTCTCACAAAGGCTAGGCCACATCCTGGGGTGCCCGGCAGTGCAGGGTCGTTCCCCAGGCCTGGAAACCCGCCCCGGGGTGCCCTCTGAGGCCGCCATTCGCAGGGGTCGGGTCACGCCCTAGGCCTGCTGATCCCCTACCCCAGCTTCTTTTAGGGCTGCATTTTTTTGTGTTGGGGCTGTGAAGGCCGCCAGGAGATGAGGAGAGGGAATAAAAGCAGCAGCAGTGGGGTGGGGTGGGCAGGAGCTGGCCCTGGCTCCTGGGATGGGGGCTCTGTGCATGGGGGGCTGAGGTGACCATTGGAGACACGGCGGCAAAACAGAACCAGCCTGGCAGACGCTCCTCTGCCCACCAGAGCCGCCGCGTAGGGAGGGGCGCCGGAACGAGTGCTGTGTGACGGGCACCTGCGGTCGCAGGGACTCGGTGGGGAGGGGCCGTGCAGGCAGGAGCAGAACAGGGCAACGGAAGTTCCTATCATTGCGATTGGAATTAAAAATAGGAAGGCAGGTTTCTTTCAGGGTTCTTGATGACTGAAACCCAAAGAGAGGTTTCTCAAGCGAAAGGGGACTCAAAAACCAATCTTTAAAGTTGCTACCATCTCCTTGAACAGGGCTATGCGGAAGCCACGGGTGCTACGCGGCCTTTCTCAAGAACCTCCTCCGTTCCCAGCAGCAGAAGAGGAATGCCAGGGAAGAACCTCCGGAGCGCTCATTCTAGAACCTTCCCGACAGGGACGGCGTGGAACGAGGGAGTGTGTCATGTGTTTAAATTTTAACGTGCCAGCAGGGCTGACCCTCAGGACTGAAGGCGCCACGCAGGCCCCTCCTCTTCAGAAAGCACGGCTACCTACCACCTCCCCACCCCTCCGCCAGCTGCAGGGAGGACAGGTGGGGCCCACGACAGGGACAGGCCCAGCCCTCAACAACGTGCTGGGCCTGCGGCTGGGTTTCTTCACCCGGCCCAGTGTCCTGATCACCCCTGCAACCACTGACCTGAGCGGCCTGCTCCCTCCCCACGGGAACCATGGTGCGAGCCGGTGCGTGTGTGCCCGTGTGCGTGAGCACGTGTTCACATTTATCTCCTTGACTCACTCAGCGACAGGCAGGGCCTTGGCTGGGATCTCCGGAGAGGCACCCCTTGTTCTGGGATGATTTATTACAGCTCTTGGAAACACCTGTTCGTCAAATTATCCTTTTGTTAAAAAGAAAAACTCAGACTACATATCCTGTTTCTTCCAAGCATGAATGACAACCATCCTATGTAACACGCTGAGCTTAAAAAGCCTGCGTAGCTGTAAACAGAGAAGCTGTTTGAGATGACCCGTCAGAGCCGCCCCGGCCCCGGGAGAACAGGCGTCCAGCGAGGCTGCTTAGAACGGCGTTTGCTCTGCAGCAACGGTGAGCTAGCTGGTCACGACCCGGAAACTGGCTTTTCAACGCCAAGCAGTGTAACCCGAGGAAGCACGAGGCCTCGTGTTGATGGGCGCAGACCAGAAAAGTCATTTTCCTGACACAACAACAGTCCTTTACCAGTCCCCTTAGGGAAGGAGTCAGCCTCCCAAGTCCTGCCCCCGGCGGGGGGAGAGGGCACAGAGCGGCCCTGCTCATCGCCGTCCAGTCTGTACCCCGGTTCCTCAGTCAAGCCAGCCCGCACGCACGGGGCGCCCCCCGTTTTTGATGGGGCAAGTTTCAGGGATCCGCCCGGCACCCCACAGGTGAGCATCTTCCTTCTGGAGGGGGTGGAACTGCCTCCCTGACCCGAGACCCAGCCCGGGGGCTCAGCAGAGCTCCCCCTCCCCTGGATCAAATGGGCAGCAGGCTGGAAGCAGGGCCTGGTCTCAGGGCCGCCACATGCCTAATTAATGACCCTGCTGGTCGCAGCTGGAAGAGCTGAGCTGGGGGTGATTAATTAAATTAGCTGGCAGAGGAAATTACAGTAGAAAAGCCAAAGTTTGATTGCCCCATAATTAACCGCAGTGCAAATAATATCTGCATCTACAACTTCCAGCGATGAGCTCAGAAGCCAATTGAATTTGGCGCTGACTGAAGCTGTAAATACCCCGCGGTGAGGGATGATAGGTTTGCTCTGGAGGGAAAACTTACAGAAACGGACATCGAGCAAATGTGACCCGGGGAAGGGGCGCGGGGGACGGCGGGGAGAAGCTTCCCTTTCAAGCCGCCGGCTCCCAACATTCCAACACCCCCCTTTCACAGCCTGTTCGGGGCGCTGACCAGGCCTGCCTCTGAATCTCGGGCTGGGCGCCAGCTCCCTTTCTCCGTCCCAGGGATTAAAACTCAACCCTAAAATAATTTCATAGGCTTTCATCTCCCTAAAAGAAGGTTATTCTATTTAGGCCGTTAGATGCGTGAGCTATGGCTGCTTTTCTGGTAATGACATTTTTTTTTCTTCTAACAATTTCATGTTGAAAAAAATATGGTTTCATTAGTGATAGAATTCTACTTAAAAGAATAGAAAGTATTTCTCATGGATAACTTCCCTGCCAAAAACAGCAGAACTTGAAGCAGACGGAAACATTTTTTTTGCTGGCCTTGTGTTTTCCCTCGTAAGTTACTTCACGGTGGAGGCCGGCAGTCTCCGCTAGAGGAGCCTCCACTAATATTTGGTGGCTTTTGACCACGACATGTGGCACCGGCCTGGCTACTGGTCAACATTTTACCGGGATCCTGACACCCAGAGAAGCGCTCGGTTAAGTGGAGGGAACACTACAGGAATAAAAGTGGGTCAGGAAAAGTAACAAAAATTTTAAATGCTGGTTCAGAAGTGCACCCCGTGGTGTTTCTCAAGGAAGTTTTACAATAATCTAGTGGAAGGTAGGGCAAGAACTAATTTATTTTTTTAAACAAGAAGGTTGAGGCTGTGTGGTCAAAGGTATGGCTTCTGTTGGGACAGAATCCTCCAGGCAGCCGGAGCCACGCAGGTGGCGGTCATTTCATGTGTCCGCTTGGCCAGGCTGAGATGCCCAGTGACTTGATCAAGCTGGCATCTAGGAATCGCATGAATGGTAACACCATCCATGATCAGCCAGCCGCCTTTAGGCAGAGACCACCCTTGACAATGTGGGTGGGCCACACCCAATCAGTTGACACCCTTCAGAGTAAAAACCAGAGGGTTCCCACGGAAGAAGGAATTCTGCACAAGGCGGCGCTGTTAAGTACCTGCCTGTCACTAGCCTGCAGACGTCAGATTTGCCAGCCTTCACAACTGAGCTAATTCCTCCAAGTAAGTCTGTGCCCGCACGTGCACCCGTGGCTCTGTCCCTCTGTGGAACCCCAAGTGACAGAGCAGTGAGTGGAGACGTGTCCTCATCAGAGCAGCACTGCAGGCTGGACATGGCTGTCTGGCTTCGAAGGTGGGAGGGCATGGGGTGAAAAAGAGGAAGGAAGGGTGTGTGTGGGGAACCGCCTACCTACAGCTCACCACAGTGACACTCGGGCCGCAACCTTTGACCCATCAGGCTCCCTCTGGGGACCCACCCTTAGGAAAGGACGAGTCTTAAGCCCCCTCGTATGGTGAATCCGCAAACATGCTTGCCCCAGCAGTCTCTCCGTGTTTTTCTGCAAACATTCCCAGTGTCCAAAGGCATATGATGAAATGATGACGCAGTCATGGGATGAATTATTGTGTTGCCTTTCCAAAGACTGCGTTCAGAGACATAACAGCATAAAAGAGGCTGGCACCGTGCCAGCCTGAAACAGGCCTTCCACTTGTTTCAAGCAGCGCTTCAATAGTGCTACGTAGGTGGACTCCACGTACCACCCACCCACACACGTACATGAACTGGTGGGGGAGGGGGGCTTCCCAATATGTGCGCACACCTGCCTGCGGCCCAGCCTGCCCGACAGCACACCGACCTCAGGCTGGTCCTTTCCCGGGAAGGTTCCCTCGTCCAGCGAGTCCGGGGAGCACTGTGCTCGCCTGGGGTGTCCCCTACAGAGACCTACACCCCTGTCCGCTTTGGGAAGCGCACACACCAGTGAAGCCCCTACTGCCTTGTCCACCTTAGCCCTCAAACACACCTCTTTTCCAGAAACATCTCCTGTCATTTGCAGGAACGGAAGTTCACGGGAGGGCATTGTGGGAGGCGCTGCCCCAGCCTCTTGGCTCCCAGGCTGAGGTCCGGCAGGTGCGACCCAGGTTTGACACATGAGGAATGGATGTTCTTGGGACCCAGCAGAAAAGCCGCAGGTGCCTCGTGCCCCTGACTATGCAGACCACCTTGTTTTCACTCCAGGGCTGGCCACGGAAGGAGGCCATGCTGGGCAAGGTGGCGTCTCAGTGAGGAGCGGAACGGCCTCCTTGGTGCCGAGTCCTTTATGTGATGTCACCACTCCGCCATGTCACTGCTGTCCTCTGCCAACTGCCACTGCTGCTTGCCTTCCAGGAGCCTCTGATCAGTTTTGTCTCCAAATAAATTTCCGACTCCCAGACACAAGCTTTCAAATCTACAGCCGAGGGTGGTCTCTTTGTGACTGCCCCAGGGAGCTGGTGGGCTGTGGCGGCAGCAGAGGGTGGGCATCATTCCCGGGGTCCCTGGAGGGAGACCTCAGGCCATTCCCAATTTTGAGGACGCCCTCACTGGTTCTGTGTTTAATCCCAAAACCGACGATCCAGGAAGACCTCGGTTTCCTTGTCCTCACGCTGGGCCGGACACGTTCAGGAGGCAGCGCAGCCATGGACCCTTTGTGTCCGCGCTCCCCCACCGCCCCTGGCAGCCTCTTCTGTCTGCTTTCCTCAGAACCTGGAAGCCCCCCGACAAGGGTGCGGCTAGAACTGAGCTTTACTGTCTTAAGGGCTTTGTGGAGGTCTAATTTACACACCGTCCGCTTTACCTGCTTTAAGCACACAACTCAACGAGTTTCAGTAGACCCACGGAGCTGTGCGATCACCCCCACAATTCAGCACTTAGCACCCACCGCCCCGCTGTGCTTGTGCTTGTACCAGCCTCGCCTCCACGCCCGCTGTGGTCACTGCTGTGACCTGCTGTCTGCGGCTGAGGCTGGTCTTTCCCACCCGTCCCAGAGACGGGGTCACAGGCACGTGGGCCTGGTGCATCTGGCTCCTTCCACAAAGGACTGGCCTCTTTCTGTTCGTTGCGTAGATGCTGTGAAGTAAATGAAAATGGGGACTGCAAATATAAAATTCACCAGAAGGAGTGCTTTGGGGTAATTTTTGGTCACTGTTCAACTAATTCAATGAAGGTTTTCATTAGCATTTCCATGCATCTGTTTTGGCTCAGAAGGACACCTGCTGCACATTGGTGGCAGGTTTTATGTAGCCTACGACTCAGTGAGAGTGAATGGGCTCTCTGGATTTTTTAAATGAACGTGAAATGGCCGAGTTTAAATTTCTGGAAATGAAGAACACCTGTGCCGTGCCAGCTACACACTGGTCATTAACTTCCTGGAGCGCAGAACGTGAAGGGACACCATGGCCTGACGAAGTCCCTGCATTTGCACGAGACTGTTGCAGCGATTACACAAGGATCAGAAAAGCCTCGATCCAGGACGGCCAACCTCTGATCGCTGATTAAAAATGGGGGGGCAGGGCAAGAACAGCAGACATTCTCGCAGAGGGGTCTTCTTCGTGGTCTTCTGCTCCACCGGTCCTCTGCAGAGGACACAATGTCGGGAAACTTACATGACCTGCACCGACCTGTTGCGTGGGAGGGCCGGAGCCCCTGGGGTCCCCCTGGGGTTCCCCGTATATCCAGCTGCTCCATCCCAGCAGCTGCTACAGGACTGACGATCAAGGACACCAGGACAAACCTCTCATGAAAACATCACTGGGCCTTTAGTGAGAAGGAGGACTGTCTACTTTAAAGGACTATCTGGAGTCAAACATCCCAAGGTGCCTGTCCCCAGGGAAGCCCGTAACTTTGTTCCCTTCGCCCGCCTGCAGGAAACCAGCTGTGGGTTTCTGGAAATGAGTCAGCAGATGGCTGGTACCGGGCGGTTCCCCGGAGTGCGTCCAAGGCAGGGGCCGGGGCATGCTGCTGGTGGTGGCCGGCGGACAGCCTGGAAGAGGCAGACTTGAGTCTGGACGCCTGGGAAACACGAGTTTCTCCAGCTTCACTGGAAACTCCAGAACGTGCTACGTCTGGTTCTTCTCACCATGTGAAACGTGTGGCGTGTTTTTCTCTGTAACAGCTTCACTGAGCTGCCATTCACGTGGCACACAACCCACTCATCTGAACTACGTAACATCAGGGTCTCTGCATTCTCACGGTCGTGTAAGCATAGCCAGTCACTTTTAGGGTATTCCTGTCACCCCAAAAAGGAGTTCTGTACCCTCAGCTGTCACTGCCTGTTTCCCTGACACCTCCCGCCCCCAGTTGCCAAACGGTGTTTCCTTCTGGAAGGACTTGCCTCTTCTGGCCACGTCACAGACAGAGCCGCACATGGGGGGGTCTTTGGTGACTGGCTGCTGCCTCAGCACCGTGGTCCGGGGTCCCCCGCGCCAGGGCGAGGTTGGCACTTTGTTCCTTCACGTTACCAAGTCCCCCTCCGCCACAGGGCAGACGGCCTTCGGAGCCTGTCCCACGGGTGATGGCGCTGGGTTGGCGCCCCTTTTCTGGCTGGGGTGAACGGTGCTTAGAATGCCAGTGTGCTCCCGTTTTCAGGGGCACGTGTTTCATTTCCCTTGAGTATCTACCTAGGAGCGGACCTGCCGGGTCATATGGTGACTCTGCTTCTATCTAGCCTTGCAGGGAACTCCGTATTTTATGGACGTTTCTCACTGGCCACTTGAGAATCAGTCTCTTTAAACACACCTCATTCTAGTTATCAATCACAGGTGGGTGAATGCTGCCCCCTCTTCCTCGCCCCCGGTCCCAGCCCATGGGAACAGAGAGCAGGTGCGCTTCCAGAAGAGGAAGCTCAGGCCCGGGAAGGGCTGGATTCAAGGCTCTGCGGCTCCAGCCTCCCTGCTCCGGGCCGGCCCCTCCGCTGCGGGAGGTGTGCCCTGGGCCGGCCCCAACCGCCGCGGTCATGCTGCCTGAGGGCAGCTTGCACCTGGGCCTCCGACACACCCTGGTCCTGCCAGGGCCTCAGCCTTAGAAAACATCTAACCCGCCCGTCAGCGTGGCAGGACATGTCAATAAATATTTATGTACCGAAGTAACTGACTTAATCACCTATTCTGGCTTCTTGTTTTACTTAGAAACCTAGAAGTTATGGACGACGATGCCATGGATTTCTTTGTCGCCACGTCTCCTCCAACACAGACCCTTCCTTTTCTAAGAAAAACGTGAGGACGAAAACTGCCGGGTCAGCAAATGTGTTGCTTTGTGGGCTATTCATACGTGTTGCCATGTTCCTTCCAGAGAGGTCTCCCCCCGTTTTCCTCTAACCAGCAGTGTTGGTGGGGTGGGGGTCGGGGAGGCTGCGGGCACATTTCCTGGCCAACAGGAAGCATCCATGGTTTAAGAAACATAACCACCTTAGATGTGGCATAGCGACCGGCAACTGCTCACTTGACCTCAGCTAGCGCCCCTCCATTTCGCAGATACACCCCGCGCCCTTCTGTGCCTTTGTCAGACCAGGCAGCAGTGTAAGGCCAATGTTGCAGGCTGGGACCTTGGACAAGGGACAAAACACCCCGGGGGTGGACCCTGCTCTTGGGTTCCGTGCACACATGCGACAATCATCCTGACTCCTGGCTGTCACCTCACATGTATCTCCCATGCAAGTCACGGGCCGCACTACAGAAAAGCACGTGCCCTGCCCTGCGCTCCTTCTCCGACTGAGACCAACATCTCACTGCCGGCAGGCCGGGAGGGTTGGCGTGAAAACACGCCAGGAAGGCTGGTGGCCCTTGGGGAGAAAGTCACGGGCAAAGCCACCGTAATCGTCTCCTTCCCCCGGGGCCGCTGTGCTGGGTCACACACCTCAGAGATGCTTTTTAGATGGAGTGTGATGTGGACCCTAGGAAGGTGGAATTCTGGGTCCGTAGGAAGGGCATTTAATTATTTGAAGCTTTACTGGCGTTCCCGCCACCGCTGTTCCCATTCTCCGGGGCCTCAAGCAACTTCTTGGGGAAATCGGGGCTGGCAGGCGGGAAGGCTGGCTTCTCCCGCTGGTCTCAGACACTCTGCCCCGAGGTCGGAGATGCCGCAGGGCTGGGCCTCTGCCTGGCTGGGGGCAGGCTACCAACTGCCTGGTTACCACTGCTGTCACAAACGTGCGCACCTGCTGCCTTTATTAACAGACATCAAACTGTCAGAGTTTTAGCATCAAAATTACCGTTTGTTTGTTCTGATTGTCACTGAAAGGCCTCGCCATCCGCCCAAGGGCCCAGGAGGGAACCCTACACACATCCTGGACCTGCTTGTCTCCCAGGCCCCAGCCTGGGTCAGTCCTGAGGGAAGCGCGGCCCTGACCCCTTGGGCGGCTGCCTCGCAGGAAGGCAGTGCAGCCTGCAGGCCCGGGGCCGCGGTCTGGCTCCCAAAGTCACCAGGACAGCGACTCAGGCCAGTTGCCTTTCCGATCAGCGGGCACTTGACGCCACGAGTCCTGTGGATGCCAGAGGCTGGGCTACGACGCCCTGGTCTCCCGCAGGCCCCTGCAGGCCCCCAGTAGCTGGTGCCAACTGTCACCGTTCAGACCCTCTCATTCTGGTCAGGAGGCCCCACCGTCCACCTGGCCTCCCTGCCCCCAAGTCAGCGAATTTCAGATCAAGTGCAAATCCTGCTCAGGGCGCGTTGCTGAGCAGGAGTCCCCTCGGACTCCTGTGCTGAGCGAGGGGCCCGGCTGCCCTGCCCCCACCTGGGCTTCTGCCGCCCTCCTGCTCCTGCCCCTTCGCTCTGCGCAAGGCCCTTCCCTTCTCTTCTCCTTGAAATTCCATCTTTTTTCCTAACTGACACAACTCACAGCTGTAAAATCCACCCTTTAAAGGGGCCTGTCCCAAAAGTATCAGCCGCACAAACTGTTTTGAACGTACCGACCGACCATGTACGTTCGGTGGTTTTCAGCGTACTCAGAAGGCGGTGGCGCCATCACCACTGTGCTTGTCACTCTGTCCCTGAGAAGCGCCGCCCACGTCAGCGGCCACTGCTGCACCTCCCAGGTGTGGCGCCCCGGGGAATGTGGCCTTCTGCATCTGGCTCCCTTCACTCGGTGTGACGTTTCCAAGGGTCACACGTGTTGACTCCATTTTGTGTCTGAACAGTAGCTTCACAGTGCGCGGGTACCCCATCTCCTGTACACCCACGCTGGTTTCATGGGCAGCTGGACCGCTTCCACTTCTGGGCCAGGGTGAGGGAGGCTGCTGCGAGGGGTTCCATGCCTGCAGGTGCAACTTCTGCACGGATCTTACGTCCTGCTCACGGGAGGGATGGCAGGGTCCCACGGTGGCTCGACAGTTACCTCGGAGGAATTTCCAGTGTCTTCATGGACAGCATGAAGGCTCCAACTGTGCCCCATCCGCACCAACACAGCCACTGTCCCGTCCATGCCGGCCATCCTGGTGGGGAGCAGCAGCCACCGATGCAGCGTGGTTGGCATTTCCCTGGTCAGTGATGGTGTTTGGCACTTTTCCATGCGCTCCTTCCTCAGAGAAATGTCTATTCAGATGTTTTTCACATTTATAACTTGGTTGTTTTGGCTTCTATCGGTGAGTTATACTTATTCTTTATACATTCTGGATACTAGGCTCTTACTAGAATATGGTTTTCGAATATTTTCATTCATCCTGTGGATCATTTTTTTTTTTTAAAAGATTTTATTTCATTATTTTTAGAAAGGGGAAGGGAGAGAGGCAGAGAGGGAGAGAGACATCATGTATGGTCTGTGGATCATTTTTAAAAAAGATGGCATTTATTTTTTAGAGAGGAGGGATGGGAGAGAGAAAACGAGGGAGAGAAACACCCATGTGTGGTTGCCTCTTGCATGACTGGGAACTGAACCAGTGACCCTTTGGTTTGCAGGCTGGTGCTCAATCCACTGAGCCACACACACCAGGGCTGTGTTGTGTGTCTTTTTACTTTCTTGATACTGTCCTTTGAAGCACTAAAAATTTCAATTCTGATGAAGTCCAATTTGTCTGTTTTTGTTTGTGCTTTAGGGAGCATAAAGATTCATGTCTCTGGTTTCTTTTCAGAGTTTTATGGTTTTAGTTTTTGTACTTAGGTCTTTGGCTCATCTTGAGTTAATTTTTCTTTTTTTAAATTTTATTGTTGTTGTATTACATCCATCCCCTTTTTGCTCCCCTCTGTCCCCCTCGAGTTAATTTTTGTATATGGCACAAGTTAGGGGTCTCATTTCATTCTTTTGTGTGCGGGTATCTCGTTCTAGCACACTGATTTAAAAGCCACTGAATTTTCTTAGTATCGCTGTTGAAAATCCATTAACCACAGATGTGGGTTCACTTCAGGGCTCTTAATTCTACTTTATTGATCTGGATGTCTGTCCTTTGGCCAACACCACAGTCTTGGACTAGTCAAGCTTTCTGAAGCTTTGACACTGGGATGTCTGAGTCCTCCGGTTTTGTCACCCCTTTTTTAAGATGGTCTTGCCTACCTGGGGGTGGGGGCGCCTCTTGATTTCCCTATAGATTATGGAATTGGCTTCCCTGTTCTGTAAAACGCATTTGCGATTCTGAAAGGGACTGTGTTGAGTTCATAAATCCACTCGGAGGGTACCGCAATCTTAACAATATCAAGTTCTCCACTCCATGGACTTGGGGGTCTTGCCAGTTATTTAGGTCTTTGATTTCTTTTTGTGATGCTTTGCAAGTTTTCAGGGTACAGGGCAAATTATTCCCATGCCTGTTACTCTTCCTGATGCTACTGTAACTGAAATGGTGTCCTTAATTTTATTTTGAATTGTCCGTCGCTGGTATCAAGAAGTATAACTGACTTTTGTATATTGATCCCACACTTCAAGCTTGCTGAACTCATTGATTAGCTCCGCTAGTTTACGGTGGGTCTCGCTGAGTTTTCTATGCACAAGAACGTGTCGTCTGCAAACAGCTGCACCTCTTCCTTCCCAACGTGGACGCCTCTGTTTCTTTTTCTCGCCCAGTTCCCTGGGTTGAACCCGTCTCGGAAGAAGAGGTGACAGTGGACATCGTCGTCTTGTTCCTGACCTCAGGGAAGATGCTCTCAGCACTTCACCATCAAGGATGACGTCCGAGGTCGGGTTTCCGCAGATGCCCTTTACCAGGCTGCGGAAGCTTCCTCTTACACCTACTCTGCCCAGTATTTGTATCATGAACGAGTGTTGAATTCTGTTAGCTGTATTTTCTGCATTTTGTGAGACGATCATGTAGCTTGTGTCCTTCGTTCTATCACCGTGTTGTACAACATGGATTGATTTTGGGGTATCGACCCAACCTTGCATTCCTGGGAAAAATGACATTGGATTGCAGTGTATACTCTTGCCCCGGGACAAGACGCAGAGTACCCTCCGGGGCTGCGGCACCTGCTGGATGGCGCAGTCGAGGTACCCGGCCACATTAGAAAGGAAGAGGACGTGTAACTAACTGGGTCGCAAGAAATGAGGACTGAAGTTCAGGGATGTGGGCTGAGACAGCGATGGGGCTCCAGGCAGGGCTGCAGACACCCGCAGTGCTTCCCAAACTAGAACGTGTGTAAGAATCACCCAGGGCGTTGCACGCGCTGCCCAGCCGCACCCCAGGGAGACTGACTGAGGCCTGGAGTGGGGCTGGGAACGGTCCTTCCAGGTCACGCTGACGCTGCAGCCATCCCGCCCAACAGATGCAAAGCTCAATGAACACGGTCCACATCCTCTGTGTCAGCACCACTCACTTCTGTCGCCCTTGGCACGAAGCACCCAGGGACAAAGCCAACGGAGGTTTCCAGATAAAAAAAAAGATCCCAGAAAACTTCACACATGTTGTTTCTTTGCCATTGTATCTGCATGACTAAGTGGGCGAAAATAAGGGCCAGCGTCATCTTACCCATCTGAAAATGCCCTGGTTCTCAGTCACACTGGCAGAAGCTGCTGGCCACGCAGCCACATTAGACAGGCCGTGGTGCGGCCAAGCCGCCTGACCTCAGGGCTGGCAGGAGTACGGGCAGAGCAGTCTGCAGCGAGTGCTGGGGGTGTCCCGTCCTGGCGGGTCGCAAAGCGAGCCACGGCTCTCAGAGCCCGGCTCCAAGCCGGCCTGCAGCCGCAAGTCGCTCCAAGGCCTTACGTCAAACCCGGGGTCCCTGAGCAGCTGTCGCCTGCGGGGCTGGGGGCTGCATAAACTTCACTCACAGTAAGCGTCAGGCCCGCATGCGGTGGACATGCCTGCACCCCTGCCCCCGCCGCCCCCCAGAATCAGCCCCTGTCCCTCCTGGCTGGCCGGGGCTGGGCATGCCCACTGACAGGCGCACCACGATGACAGAAATTCACTCTGAGTTGCAATTAGTGGCACTGTCATTTTCGGGGGCTCCTGCCAATTAATTAAGCCTGTCAAACAGAGAACCGCAGCGCTCGCACGGCAGTTTATATTGGAGGAGACGGGCCGCGTGGAGCACAGTGGCTCCCTTCCCAAGCGGCCTTTTTCCTCAGAGAACCCAGATAAACAAACAGGAGGCTCGGCCTGAAATACAGCAAGTGCGCGGGGGTAGGGGTGCTCTCCACGGAAGAGGAAAGTTAAGCCGTCCTTGTTACGACTATTAACTCGGATCGCAGGAGTGCAAGGCCGGCTGATTAAAACTCGGAACGAGCCCCCAGCTCCCGGGCCCTCCGCGTCTGTCCGGGATGATAGAATCAGGAGTTTATTCATACCATTAAGCCCCAGAGAACTTAATTGAAAGAGGAGCACAGCCCGGACCTTGACAAGCGGGAGGTCACAGTAATTGCTGCCGGACATATTTAACATTAAGATAATCAGGCCATTAATTACCCTTTGGATCATTAAATCAGCCAGTTGCAAAATGAAATTTCTGCCTCTATTACTCACTTGAGAGACCACAGGGGTGGCCTTTAATTTATCAGTGAGCTTGAGATACAAAGGCTGGGGCTGGGGGAGGGCCGGCGCGGCGGTGCGGGGGCAGGGCGTCCATCGGCCATGCTCCGTGATCGTGGCAAATTAACTAGGTAAGATAACCTCCTCGTCCAAAGGCAGGAGCTGGGGGTATGTAAATAGATGAGGGCAGACAGGGAGATCAGAGCCTGCACACCACTTAGCAGGATAATAAAGGAAATCATCCTTGATTATCAGTGCTAATTTGGACACTGCCGGTAGCTTGTTATACGTGTTCTGAGTAGCATTTAATTAATTCAATTGCTTGTTAATGAGGGAAGTGACATGTGGGGAGCAGATGCCACCCAACTGCAGATGGGTTCTGGTCATCACGGCAAGTCCTTTCTTTCCCCCCCGCCTGTTTTTTTTTTCTTTTAAAGAAAGAAAATAGGAAAAGGTGTCAAGCATAGAGGGACACTCAAAAGAGACAGAACGTTGACCTTGGTGAGACAAGAACTGTCAAAAAATAATAAGATGAGACAGTCCCGGGGCTGTGGGAACTCGCGTTCCCTGAGGCCCCGTTTGGACCCGGGCGTCGCGGGCCAGAAACTGGAGCTGGAGATGACCACGTTGTGCTCTCATGATCAAACCCAACGAGACAAAGACGTGGCCAAGTGGTGCTGCTTTTAATATCTCAGAGCCAGCAGCGGGGATCCAATTATTTTCAGTTTGGATACAGCTCCCCTTTCGAGGTAGCTCCATGTGCATAAATAAGAGGAAGTGGCCTTCCGCCACCGAAAAGGGCCAGGCTTGGGTCCCTGGGCCGACCCGCTGGCCTGTCTCTCCCTCAAGGACTCCAATGTCCGGGCCCAAGTCTTGCTCCCAGAGGGACATCTTTTCAGACGTGAAAGACAGGAGGGGAGTTTGAGTGCCTGGGAACAAGCAATGACAAGAGAGAGGCCAACAGAGGGGAAGGATGCACATGACAGCGGTGGCCCACGGCCAGCAGGGTGGAGGGAGGGCCGATGTCACTGCCTGCCAGTGGGGACACAGGTGTCCCCCTCTAGGGGGCGCCGCTTGGTGCTGGCAGGAAACGAGGTTTGTTGCAGTTAGGCCTGATGGCTTCTCAGTGAGCCACAGACAAAAGCCAGGCCCCCCGGGGGGTGCAGACCAGCCCCCAAGTGCCCAGGGGTGGCCCTGGCGAGAGGACCCACACATCTGCTGAGATGGCCCTGATGTGCGCAGGTGGCAACATCCACACCTGGTTCACTCACGACACCTGACAGGTGAGCCCAAGCTGAGCAGTCCCTGTCACCCGTCCGTTCCCTCGAGGCAGATGCGCGACTGCTGACACCTCCACCTCTGAGCGCCCTAGCTTTCCGCTTGAAATGGGGCACACGTGTGTCGTCGCACGGGACCCAGAGCCCAGCACCTGCTGCGAGCAGCAGCGGACCCTGTGGTGGGACGCGCACACTCGCAGGCTCAGGGCCCTGGGGTCTCTCCTCCAGCCCTGAAGTCCTCACCACTGCTGCCCGCCGCATCTCCCCACTTAAAGTCAATGTCATAAGTGTGTGCTTAAATGGTATCAATAGCAATTAGAGAGGGGAATTCAGATTCCACTGCAGATGGAGTTAATTGTGACGGCATTGATCTCCGTGCACACTTCTTTCTCCAAATTACACCCCACCATTGGGCACTGAGGCCGGGGGCACGGAGGGCCCCCTCTCCCCTCCTGCGACAATAAATTCTGTATCGAATGTACTGGAAAAAATGGCAGTTGTTGCAAAATCCATCCAAAAAGATTTTTTTTCTTCCTAGGAGTAATTAAAAGATGCTTTTCTTGACTAATGGTTCCCGGTTTGGGAATGGAAGTCAATACGGCCGGGCGGCTGTCAGCTCCGATCGATCACCGTGCCGACGCGTCTGAACAGCAGCGCCCGGGGCGGCTGAGAGCCGCAGGCACCTCCGCTGGGCCCCCGAGCTGCCCGACCAAGGTGCCCGCGCTCTGTCCCCCAGGCCTGCATCAGTCCCGGCGCCGTGGTCCCGGCCGGCCGTTTCTCCGGGGCAGGATCTGCTGTGCTGGCCGTGCCCGTGGTCCCTCACCCGTGTGCGTGTGTGCGCGTGTCCGTGTAGGGGAGAAAGGCGCATTTCTCATTACACCCACTGTCAGAATGAATCTCCCGGGCGGCTTCTCGGGGAAACAGCTGGGCCCCTTTTCAGGGAACCAGACTGGCTATGTTGCACCAGCTCTTCCTCCACGAGGGCGAATCACGTCGTCAAGTATTTTTCACGGTTCCCTTCCGGCCACATTAAAAGACCCCCCGCCAACCAGCACAGGTTCTGCAGAAACCAAAGGGGGTGGTCTGGGTCGGCAGTGGGGGGCGGGGGGGGGGGATCTGCGCCAGACGCCCGTTCTCCCGTTGCAGACGGAAGTCCATGCGGAAACCCCAGCCCGACCCCAGTTCTCCATTTCCAGCTGCAGCAGCTGCAAGGGGGTGGGGCGGGGAGGGGGTGTCTCAGGCACTGTGACGTCACACAGGACACTGAGACGATTTTAACTGGTCACAGAGTATCATAGGATGGCTTGGCCCCCAGGGCCCCAGCTTCCTTGCCTCCATCCCTCCCAATGACGTGGCCGAGGGCCACCAGTCCTTTAGGGGAACACACAGGAATACAAAAGCAGACCCAAGAGCTCACCCTCCCCACACCCTCCCCACCAAGGTCCTCTCAGGCCTGCCTGGGTTTGGGTCCCACCTACCCCCATGGTCAAGGACCACCAAGCTCATTCCCCACTTATCCCTGGGCCCCTCGGCTTCCAGTCTTCGCCTAGATCACTCCCCAGCACTGGCCTGGAGACGCCCCCACATTTAAAGGCCAGCTCAGATGCTGCTCCCCCGCAGTGCGGTGGCTGTAGGAACGGCTTTGCTCTGAGGGCCCCGCCCAGTCTCGGCATCCTCAGCTGGGCCCAGGACACCCTCCTCCCCCGGCAGAGTCGTAGCCGTCATTTATCACTTCTATGAGAAGGCGCTCGATGAATATTTGCTGAATTTAATTAAAAACGAAACTCCCTGGGAGGAGGACTAAAGGCACAGAGAAACATTCCGTTCTCCACGCGTTTATCTTCTCAGAAACCCCAAAGTTACCTTTGGACGCACCAGGTAACCATGGTGCCAGCCCTGCCTTACCTCGGAGAGGAATTCTACCTCGGCGCACCCTTTAGGGAACGTGTGTCACCAGAGGACAGGGCGGTCACTGCACAGGTGAGAAAGCAGCACTCTGAGTGTCTCTGACGCGTGAAGACGTAAGGCGTGCGGCACGTGGCGCATGGCGGGAGGGAGTACACGCTCCGCAGCCTGGCTCACGGCACATGTGCTAGAACGTAGAGCATCTGCACACTTGTACACGGTCCTCATTTGCAAGTCACCATGATGATGAACAGTCACCATTTAAAAACATCAGCCCCCATTTTTGTTTGTAATCATTCTATGAATGCTCCTAACTCTAACATAAAAACCCAATCTTTTCTAATTCATGAAGTTAACCATGGTACGTATGTATACTTGTATGCTTTTTTCACATGCAAAAAGTGAAACGCATCACGTCAATTTTTTTCTGATGTCCTGAGGACATTTCTTCCTTGCTTTTAGAGAAAGGAAGGGAGACATAGAAACACGGACCATTTGCCTCCTGTAGGTGCCTGGCAAACGGATCGAACTGGCAACCTGGGTCTGTGCCCAGACTGGGAATCAAACCCACAACCTTTTGTTACAGGACGATGGTCCAACTAAACCACATCTCTTAGTACATTAAATATTGTTTTCTACATTAACACATGATACCCAATCCATTTTCTACTTGCTTTTCATTTTCAGACCTAAATACTTTCCAGGGAAAGGATGTCTACTTTAAAAATGGATATTAAGACAAGAATTAGCCCTGGCTGGTGGCACAGTGGATAAGGTGCTGCACTTCGAACCCAAAGGTCGCTGGTTCGATTCCCAGCCAGGGCACATAACCAGGTTGCAAGCCGGTTCTCCAGCCAGGTCCATAGCTGGAGGCAGGTGAAAGACAACCACACATGGGTATTTCTCTCTGTCCTCCTCTCTTCCTTTCTCTCTAAAAATAATGAATAAAATCTTAATAAAATAAAGCAAGAATTAATCTCTTAACACACTGTTGACCAGCAACTTTCTACACGAGCCCACACAGAGTCCACTTGTGTAGCAGGCTACATCCTGCTTAATCTGTTCATTAAGAATGCTCCTGGCTGGTGACCCAGCCCTTTTCTACCTCAGCGCCCAACGAGTCCGGATGAAGACTTTCAAGTGCGCTGTGGCGGAGTTTGTGAGGCCGGATGGCCATGTGAGGAGCGTGCAGCCACCGGCCCAGTGGGAGACGTGCCCTGTACACCTGCTGCCCCGGCCCCCCAGCAGCCCCCGGTGTGGGGTGCGCGTTAGCTGCACACCAGCCTCATGCTCCGGAAATGCACTTTTCAGTGTCAACAAGCTAGACCCACCCAGCCTGACAGCACTGGTGTCGCTCAGTGGAGGGACCCTCACTCTTCACATGTGGCCCAACCATGGCTACTGCTTGGCCTGTTGTGTTGTCTGATCAATAGCAAAACAAACCAGAGACACTGACCAACGGCCTGTACTGGGGGACCTGCGGTCCCCCTCCATTGCTCCACACACTGAGCAGTGGGGGTGACGGCGACCCCACAGCCCACTCAGAACAAGGGACACGGCCTGAGCCGCTTGCTCAGGACGGTGCGGAGACGGAAGGACTCCAGGAGCCAGGCCATTTCATCGCCTCTCAGTGCATTTAATACGCACGGGTCCCTCACGACAGCTGTTCGTGAAAAACGAGCAACTGAACGACCTCAGAATAGACGCACAATGAACACGAAGGGCAGTTCACCTACGTGATGCCAGACGTGGCTCATTCAACATGTTAGAACTCTATTCTAGAAGAGAAAATATATCTTGTTACTGTAAACTCACCGATGTTGTGTGCGCTTACCCAAGATCGAAGAATAACACAATGAAGGAATCAAAAACCCATCATTGGTGCAAACAGTGCAGCTTACGCCTAACTGGAAATGGATTAGTTAAAAGTGGTGTATTGCTAAGTCGAGAAGCTTCACACATGTCTAGGAGTGGAGAGGAAGCCCCGAGGTCTAGAAACAACATCAAGAATTAAGAGCGTGAACGATCCCCGCCCGCTGAAGAGCCAGTTTAGGTCCAGGCGGTTGTGCGCTGGTCTGACCGGCGTCCCTAAGGGGGCAGGGGCACAGCTCTCACGGTGGCTGTCCCCAGCTGCCCGGCCACTGGCCCATGTCTCCCCCGTTCCTACCTGCTGGAGTCCAGCGAGGGCTTCGTCCGCCCCTGGCAACTCTCCTCCCAGACGCTGTTGGCCAGCTCGTTCCCGATGGACAGCATCACCTTGATGAGCTCGAGGGGCCAGTCGTCCAGGTCCAGCGAGCGCACACGGGAGAGGTGGGTGCCCAGGTTGCGGTGGATTCCCGAGCACTCGATGCACATGAGAGCCCCCAGGTTCAAGCTGGCCCAGTTCGGGTCTGCAGGGAGAGGAGCAGGCCCCCCATGAGGTCAGACCTCCCCCGGTCACGCCGCGGCCTCTTCGGTTGCTGTGATGAAAGGCCAGCCAGGTCCCTCCCGAGGGCCAATGGGTCGGGAGACACCCCCCGTCAGCACACGTCACTCTTTCAGGTGACCTGGCACGTGGAGCACGCTGGTCACTACAATGAAACAACGTCCTGCTGGTGCGGACAGAGGGGAGGCTCCCCAACCCTGTCAGCAGCCGCAGCCCCGCGAGAGGACAGACGCACGTGGAAAAGCCACGTGTGACTAGGTGTCTGCTGCCGATGGCTGCTGGTGGGGGGCAGCCGGGTCGTTTCCACAGCTGTGGTGTCCCTCCCCACCGTCCCCACGCCCGAGGGCACACCCAGGTTTTCGTCGGTCGTGGAACGGGCATGATGGCAGATTTCAAAGGTGACAGGGAAGCGCACCACTAGGACAAGCTACGTTTCCTGGCTGGCTGCCTCGGGCGCGAGCACTGACGCTCCTCCCAGCAGGACAGGACCCACAGCGGGGGTCCCTCCCAGCCGGGCAGGTCTGGGGCAGGGGTCCCACCCAGCACCAGGCCCCAACTCGCAGCACCAAGGGCAACACGTGAGTGCGGGGAAGAGCTGGGAACCCCAGCTGGCTTCCGGCTGGACTCTGCGGCTGACACCGGGCTGACCTTGGCTGTCTGCAGCTTCCAGTTCACCAGGGACAATCAACGCTGACCCCAGGTGCCCGTGAAGGGTCAACAACAAAGAGAACAGGTAGTTGACACACCTATCTGGCTCAGCCTACAGAGGCAGCGGTACCTGGGAAGGGCACCGGGCACCCCGAGAAGAGGGGGCTGTGACCGCAGGAGAGAAAGCAAACGTCCCCAGTAAAGGTGAAGACCAGCGAGCAGGGCCGTGCGGGCCGCCCGCTCACGCTCAGTCAGAAGCAGCGACGCACTGGCCGCACGGGGCAGGCAGTTCGGGAAGGGTGGGCTGCAGAAACAGTTTGAGGGGACACGCCCCACCACCTGCGCTCCCCCGGAGTGCCACCTCTGCTTCTGCGCCTGCCCGTCATGGGCCACCCAGCCTCTGTCCCCACCCTGCCCCCAGGGAGCCCCGTGCAGCCATCCTTTCCCCACCTCTGACCCTCCTCCTGCCCACGCTGCTCTCTGGTGCCTCTGGGTCCAGACCTCCCTGGACTTCTCGCCCTTGTCCGGTGGCTCTAGCTTGACTTTCCTTCCCAACCGTCCCCCACAATCTGCCTGAACCTCAGGGGCCACAAGGCACGTTCTGAGACCCTGTGCTCTTCTGGGTGAACTCGCCCCGGCCCAGGGCCCTGCGCGCCCTCCACCCCTGCGCTCACTTACTCTGGGTTTCGCAGTCCACGCAGTGCGAGTTCCCTCGGATGTTCCGTATCGACTGCAAGGCCATGGCCTCGGTCTGGCTGGTCAGCCGGGACTGGGCAGAGGGAGACACACAAAGGCAGGCTGTGAGACCCTGAGGGAAACGTGAGGCGACAGGCCAGGACAGCGTGTCTCAGGCAGGGATGACCTTACAGGACAGGAGGACGAAGGCGCACCCTGGGTCCCGGTGACGAGCGCCAACCTGCTGCCACCCAGGGAATGTCACTGCCCAGCAGACTTCTGCCACTGTGTGTCCACTGGTGCGAGACCAGAGGGGAGAAACGAGACCCCTGCGGAGGGGCCATCTAGCTGAACTGCTGCCGGCACCCCCTGGGCCACGGTCCCTGGTCAGGAGGCCAGGTCCGCACTTCACAGCGGGCGCCTCTGGACTCTCAGTGGCTGCCCCGGCCCAGCCCCTAACCCACGGGGTGGAGTGCGTGCGGCTGGGCGGGCTCTTCCCCACCTTCACCAGCACGTCCGCCTGAGCAAGTCTGGTAAATACTCGAGGAGAACGTGAAAATGACAAACTGTGACGAGTTCGTTATCAAGTTTCATCAACATCGTGGCGGATCTTCCTGTAGCCTTTTCGTGAGCCCACCCGCACGCTCGTAAGGACGTCTGAAAGGCGGTGTGGTGACGGCCCACCGCTTTGGAGCCCGCCTGTGAGCCTGGCAGGACACGCCACGTCCCCGTGCCATCCTGCTTCCTCCAGCGTCCTCGTGTGAAGTGCTGCCTCACAGTCCGCGCCTGGTGACGTACGGATGACGCGCCCAATTTTCCTCACGGCACCCAGCGCCCAAACCAGGGACGTCACCACCTGAGGTGTGAGGTGGCAGGACCTGCCCCATTCCCAAGGCTTGCGCGGCACTCGCTTAATATACAGCGTAAAACCAAGTAAATCTCAGAGGACACTTAGATTCTGTTCAAGGATTCTTCACAAACTGAACTCTACCTCACATCAAATTGTCTGACGTGAAACACTTCACTGCTTACTGCCTAACAACGTAATTCATTAACTGCTACTGTCCAAGCAGCATGATGCACCATCGGGGTTTTGTGTCCTTAGCTTTGATACCCAAGGATCCGCCGGAGTAGGTCTGACCATTTCTACCGGCACCTGGAGTGAGCACGGGCTCAGGGATGCTGCACGCGCGGGGGTGTGTCCGGCCGTCTCCGGCGCTGAGTCTCTTCCGCACGCAGCGTCGGGTGGGTACCTGCTGCCCACCGGGCCAGCCACGGGCAGCTAACACCCTGCGGCTCCTTCTCCCTCGCCAGCCTTGTGCCCTCCAGCTAGTCCTCGTGGGCATCGCTTCCGTGCACACTCGCACCTGTTCAACCAGGCCCCAGGGGACAGCGGAGAGCCCACCGTCTCAGCACCTGGCCTGACTCGCGGGAGGAAGGGGCAGCGGCGGACCCTTCGGAGTCCGGCTGGACCCGAGACCTGCGATCTTACACCCAGTCTGGGGATGTGTTTGTCCGCCCAGCAGCGCCTTCCCCACTCCTGCCCCAAAATGACACCCCCAGGTTTGGTGGGTGACATGCTGCGGTTCCCTGCTGGCGAGGAGACCGTGGAGCGCCCACGTCCGCGGCTGCGGGGTGCCTGCCGCCAAGGTGCTCGGAACGACGGGCCCTGAGCCCACCTTGGGTATAAAACCGCTTTAGAAGAGAGAAGCAAATTACATTATAATAATAATGACTGTGGTCTGGTTTACCCTGGTTAAAGAGGGTAATAAAATAAGACACTCCATCTTCCTGAGAGACAGGCTCTCTTCTTAATGACAAAGCTGAACGTAAATCATGGGCAGGAATTTCTTTAAATTGTTACAAATGGAATTGCCGGTCGGCGGGCAACGTTCGTTCTCTTAGTTTCAAGTTGGCCATAGTTTGAAAATGCTCCGAGACTCTACCATGTCCTGGGCACGGGGCTAAACACACCCAAGCGTTCAAATGATGAATCTGAAGGTATCCTTGATGGGAACAAGAAATGGGGAAAATGACGTCTGCCTCGGGACGCACACGCTAGCCGGGGGTCTCGAAAACTCAGGTTGAAGCCATTTTGCTGCTCTCGACTAAAGAGCGCGAAGTAACTGCCTCCAGTTCCGGCACAGGGCCTGCAGGCTTGGCGGCAGTTTGGAACACGGCCACCGTGCTGTCCCCAGCCCTGGCGCGCCCGTGCTTGGCTTTTCTTACATCTGTATCAAGGGTCAGCTTCTAACTGGATGCGGGTGTGAGTTTTGTGCATCTGGGAGGATGGAACAGTGCCCATTTTTCTCCTGAGTGTGTTCTACCTAAAACAAGACAAAGGTGGACGTACATGCGGCCAGAGCCCGAAGGCTGCACGCCTCACCATGGAAAGGCCTGCAGCCTGGGAGGGAAGAGGCCGGCGCTCGCGGTGCGCGGGCACGGGGCTGGGAGCCCGTCCGCCGGGAGGGGCGGGCCACACCGGCATCTTGCCCACCGGCACGCTTTTTGCTCAGAAGCAGCACAGGGAGGGCGGGTCACACGTGCCACGTGCCGATCCGCCCTCGCTTGGGCATCACGAGCCTCCACACCCCTTCAGTGGCCGGCCCCTCACCTTCGGGGTGCCAGCCCCCAGTCTTACCTTATTCTTGCTGCTTTCACAGGACTGGAGGCTGGCGAGGATCTGGCTCTCGATGGCTTGGACCCACGCGTCTCTCTCCTCGTATGTGGTGGCTTCGAAGTGCCACGTCTGGCCGGTGAGGGACACGATGGTAAACTCGAAGTTTTCCTCTTGCTCTGAAACACAGAGGGGTGGGGATCAGCTGTGGCTGTCACGTGACCGTGGCCCCACACCAGTGGCAGTCAGAAGGCTGCCTGCCTTCCGGCTCCGTGGCCCAGTGAGGGGCTGGTGGCCCCGAGGCTCCGAGCTGAAAGGACAGACATCCCCACATTCACGGTCCAGCGCCCCCAGCCAGCCTGGCTCAGAGGGGTTCCCCTCTGTGCCGGGGGTGAGGAACATGAAACTCAGCGTGTGCTGGGCACCAGCGAAGTGGGGTAGGGAAGTGCTGGGGTAACACTGCCGACCATCCGTCTGCCGCTGCACATTAAGTCAGCAGTGATCTCCGCTGCAGGTCTCTGTAGCGGAGGGGACCTGGGGTCTCGGCTCTGTCCCAGCAGAAGACCTGGGGAGGCCGGCCCGGGGCCACTCGGGAGGACACACCGTTTGTCCTCTTTCCTTGCCGCCCCCGTCCCTGACACGGTGGCAGCCCACGAAAGCAGCATAACTCGTCACAGATAACCTCCAGGAAGGGTCCTGCTGGACTATTAGGCACCACATCTCATTTGGTTTCCAAGTTTCCAATCACTGGGCTGTGAACGGCGGCTGTTATTAATAATGGTAATGGCCTGCGCCCACCCAGGTGACCACCGCTTCGTTCGTTATGAGCTCAGCGGCCCGCACGCGGCCACCCAGCGCGCTCACCTGTTTGCAACCTTTTACCCAAGGAGGACAGTGACCCCCCCCGCCCCCACCCAACTGGACGACGGACGCTGTTCCAGCCCCACCATGTCGCTCTTCTTCAAGACACATTGGAAACGACCGTCTCGCATTGCAGGGTGCCCACGGGCAGACCCTAAGGACTGCACAGATGACGGCACTGAACTGTCGTTCACGGATTATGAGATTGTTCACGGTTAAAAACCCAAGCCATCTACAGATCGTGAGAAACAATGACAGCAAGACAGGAGACCAACGTGATGGAAGGTGAATTGCATTTCTATACCCTAGGACCAAACAGAAATCATAGTGAAATGTGTTTAAATTTCTCTGAGGCAGCAACAGAGATGCAACTGAATAAGCCAAAGAACTCCCCAGAAGTCCCAATGTCAAGGGCCACTGGGAACCTGGAGTCACCTGTAGTAAACAGGTGGTCCAGAGAAGACCCCACGCTGTGTTTGGTGGGGATGGATCCACCAAAGAGCTCCTGAGGGTGGCGGGAGATGGCTTCCCACCCTGTCTGCCGCGAGAGAAGCCTGTTGGCACCACCAAAGTGGACAGCAGAGTCGAGGGCCAACAATGCAGGACGTCCTGGGAACTGGCCAGGGCCCCCAGCTTGCAAGGAAGGCCCGGGTTGCGAAGGTGAGCAGCCCCAACAGGCCGAGCGACCCCGGAAGACGCCTCCCGGTTCTCGAGCCGGTTAGAACCAACCAGAACTCCACTCATCGGGGTGCCATTCTTCTGGGCGGGGAAGCCCTGTGGGGTGACTGGGAACCTGGAAAGGCACACTCTCCTCTGTGACCAAGTATGGGGCCACCGTCAGCTGTGGAATCACTGTGACAACCTGTGCGTGTGCAATGCGCCCACAAAGGCCCTTCCCAGTGACAGGACAGGGAGGAAGGCAGAGACCTGTCCTCAGCCTCAGGGCAGGTGCAGAGAAACACCGATAGAGGCATCTCAGGAATTTTTACGTTTCAGCTGAACAGCTAGGCCTCCAGGCCACGGACGGCTCCCAGGTACAGCGGTGGGGCACCTCCTGGGCGGGCCCTGCTGGACGGGCTCCTGGCAGAGCGGTGCAGGCAAGTGTCCAGGCCCCAGGGAGGAGAGGGGACCATGGGACCCCCATGCTGTCATTTGGCTTCCAGGTGGTGGGGAAGTGCCGGGCAGTCTTGCTTCCCGGGCAAGGGGTTGGAATCCGAGCGGAGCCTGGCAGCCACCACGCTGCACGCCCGCCCCACATGGAAGCCAGCTCCGCTGAGAGGCACGGGAGGTTCCGGACAGCGTCTTTCTATGGCTTTTTTTTTTTTTTTTTGAGAGAGAGAATACGTTAATCTCTACAGATCCAGTGAGGATTTCAGAACTGCATTACATCTGTCACCTGACTTCTCTCTGCCTCCCAAGATTAGAGGAAATAAGAACAAGGCCCATGGAGCAGTGGCGGTTTTGGTCCTGTCACACATGACTTCTGTGAAGAAACACTGCTCCTTGTACCAAAGCCATGGAGATGGGGTCACGGATGCAAGAAAACAGGGCTCCTGGCTCCAGCTCTACCTGGAGATGAGACAGCTTTACAGACAAGCTCTCCTCGTGCTCCTCACCAAGTGGCTGCCACCGCCCTTGCTCCCTTCTTCCCGGACACGGAGAGAAGGCGCTGTCCTGTCCCTGGAGCCAGTAGGGGCTTCACACGTCCCAACGACGTCTTGTTTTTCTTGACTCCTGATGCCAAAAGAGAAGGTAATGGCTCTTTCAAAAGTAGCTGTCCCCTCTTGTGGCTAGTGTCATGCAGTTTTAAACTGGTCACATCTGCAGGATGCGATGACTGGCTCCTGGAAGGTATTTCTCCTGCTCTCACGGGGGTTCCTGGCACATGGTGCGGTGGGGGTGGCGGTTAGAAGCAGGGGATGTTCCAGGGGTGGCTGTCCTCCTGGGTATATGGTTCCAGGACAGTAACTGGTCAGCATGGAGGAGGGACAGTCCCATCCATGGTAGGACAACCGGAGCACGTGATGCTTTTGGTTGCTTTTTGTTCCAGGATGGGGCACATGGTCCCCTGGCGCCCTCTAGGCTGTCACACCTGGGTGGGGCCACAGCACCCCTCCCCCTTCTCTGGGGGCTGTCAAGACACATCCCACAGGTTCAGGTGCCTCTGCCATCGAGGTCACTACCAAGAGTGGACGCTGCTGACCAGCAGGCCGGAGCAGGGGTGGGAGGGCTGTCCAGGCACCTGTGCAGTCAGCTCCGACCTCCCGCGGTGAGTTGCACGAACAATCCCTTGTCTGCCTTTCTGAGCCCAAATCCTTCTGAATGGGTTCTGACACCTCTCACCCCAGCGCTGACTGATCCAAGGGAAAAGACCCGGCCTCGGGCGAGCCCCCAGCCTGCTGCCTGGCCCACACCTGGACGGTCAGCAGTCAGTCCCTGTGTGCACACCTGAGTCACTCAGTGCCCACTCGTTACGTAAACCCACTTCGGAGACCCTGGGACCCAGGCACTTTCTCTTCGTCCGTGCAGGCACCATGTTAACGTGTTCAAAGAAGAATTTTCATCAGGGGGGACGGCTATTCAAGTCACTGATGGAGCAGAGGGATTCCGTCCCATTAGGAAGGGGCCCTGCGATGACACTCCAGTGACCAACAGCTGGTAAGAAACGAGAAAAGGGCAACTGGCAGAGGGAGGCCGATCAGAGCGCGCCGGGCCTTCCTTTCCCTGCCCCGTACTCACCACGTGAGAAGGCGCCGGGACAGTGGCCACGGCCTTCGTCACACTTCGTTTCTAGTGGCTCCATCTCCCTAGTGCAAACCCACTCTTGGTGACAATTTCTGCAGCTTTTAATTCACCCCAGGAAACAGCATTCCGGGTGTAGAAGTTCCTGATGGCATGCAGGGAGGAGCCTGTGTCGCCGGAACCACGGGGGGCTAGCAGGCGGACAGCCGGGCCCCAAGGGGCGGCACCCAGCCCCGCGCCGCGCCGCACCCTGGCCAGGAAGAGAGGGGCGGGCTGTGCTCCCCAGCACGGCCCCCGGGGCCGCCGTTGCCCAAGTCCCGTGATTGGGCTCTCGGGGATTTACCCCGTCTTGCGCGGTGAACGTGCGCCGCGGAAAGGGCCACTATAATAGTATTTTAGCACCATGAACCTGTCGAAACCAACCTTCCCAATTATTCCCCACGACATTAATAACACCGGATATTACACTAATTGCGTCCAGTTTCTATGCAGACGAGGCCCCGTGGGGCTAATTCTGCCCCCTGAGGGGCAGGCAACTTGGCCATCACACGGATTGCACAGGGAAGCCGTCCTCATTACACAGGTCTGGGCTGTCAAACTTTTTTTTTTTTAAAGGTTAATGGGCCAATCAGTCATCAATTATGTTTGCCGAATCCTCGCAAAGGGTTAAAGGGCTCAAAGCAGCTGCAACTGTTTCACATTTGGAAGCTGTTTTCAACAGGAGGCGTGTCTGGGGGAGCGGGTGAAGGTGGAGGAGGGACGGACAGACTCCTCCGTCTGTCTTTCAGGCTGGCTCTGGGAGAACTGCCCAGTGTCCTCGCCCAGGCTGCGAAGCCCCAGACGTGGGCACCAAAGTGAAGCAGAGGGCTCACAACCGTCTGAGAGGCCGGTGCCACCTGTCCCGGGATGGAGCAGACCTGCTTCTCTTCTGAATTCAGGACATGACACGTCTGCAGGGGTCACCGTCCCAGGTCTCCACGGGACCGATGAAGACATGGAGGCCACCCCTGGAACCCAGACTGTGATGCCACTTCTACTTCCTGAAGTATTTAAGGCTGAACCGATGATGGCGACGTGCCGCCTGACCTGTGCAGGGAGGACAGGATGGACGTGCCTGCTTGTGGGGGTGACTTGCAGGGCCACACTCTGCAAAGCCCAGACGGCTTCCCTGTGGTCTGTTTAGATAGGACCTTACTGAAGAATAGCCTCCGCTGGCAGGGAAGGAACTGCCCTCTGGGCAGACACCTGCTGCGGCAGCACTGGGCACGTTTCAGGGTGCAAAACAGCACCCCAAGATTCTGGGACAGGCAAGCAAACTCCAGGTCAGGCTGTTTTTCTAATTAACTGGTAAGCGTGAGTGACGGGTCTCTCCCAGCTCCTGCCTGGATCTCCTCATCCACGTTTGCTTCACGTCCTCTAGGTCCTGGGCTGCCCCCTCGCAGGGGTGGGGTGGGTGGGGGAGCTCTCTTCCGCTTCTCCTGGCCTCGCCTACACGCAGCCTGCCCCGCCCGCCATCCCAGCGACCCTTCTGCGAGGGAAGCTCTTGAGTGACCAAGACGAGCCCTTCCTCATCCTCTGGGTTGAAGATGTTCACGCCTGGCCACAGGGCTCCTGCTGCAGCCTCAGGATCTTCTTAACCCAAGTCTCCAGGCAGCTGCCCCTGACGCCCCACAGTGGGAAGCCGGGAGGCGTGCTCATGTACACCCCAATCTTGGCCCCATGAGGTTACTCGAAGCTTCATCCATAGCCCAGGCTCTTGTAATTTCTGGAGCCCTGTACTTGGTGAATACTTGAGTATTTCTGCTCTCAATGCATGTATTACAAAGGCATGTGGTTTAGATATTTTACTGTCACGATGAAAACCACACGTTTAAGGTTTCAGCCAAAATCCACCATGACAGAGTTTCATTTTCACTTTTCCTTTCTTCTTTTTGTAGGAAAAGATACATGTGAGGGAAACCTGAGGAATATTGGCTCAGTATGACTGTCCCTGGAGAGTGGTCACCAGGTTGGGCATGTCCGCTGCTGTGAAGATTCTCCCGAAACACAAAGGAGGTTTGTATCTCCCCAACTCACTGGAAAGGGCTGCACAGCCGCCGGAGACAGGCGGCCAGAAACTCCATCCCACAAGATCCGCTTCCGGACCTGCGGGTGCCATGCGTTTCTTCAATGACGGCGCGTGTCCAAAGCAGAACTCCCGCAACAGTGAATCCCCGGGTCCAAAACGGGAAACAGCCCAGGCTGCGGGAGACAGCGCTGGCTCCCGGTCCAGGCTTTCCGTCAGGTGGAGAAACCAGGGGCAGGCACCCCTGGGAGAGCTCGGCCACCACCAGACCCACCCGTCGCTACAGCGTCAGATGGGGGCTGGGCCCCTGCACCTGCTGGCGCCCTCGGGGGATGGAAGATGCTGCTGTCACCCTCCTGCAGGTCCAGGGCTGGGACGACCCCAGCCACCCGGCTTCTCTCCGGAAAAAGCCAACTCGCCTCTTTTCTCATGAAAGGGTTTTTCCAAATTTGCGTTTACCTTAGTCCCCACAGGCTGGGGCTGGCCTGGCCGGCGCTGCCCTGCAAGGATACGTTCACAGGCCTGAAAAATAGCTCCGTGGATCCTCCGCACAGATGAGCTCTCGGAGTTATTTTTATATCACTTGCGGCTTTGTAACCATTTAACAAGGACCTTGTGGTCACTGTCACACGGGCCCGGCTCTGCGGAAAGGGCTGTGCAGGTCTCACTCGGCTCCTTCAATTAGGCTTTGAGGTAGGTTTCACCGCCTCCTTTTTCGAGCTAGAGCCCCGAGCGGGGGAGGGGGCGAGACGCAGAAACCACGGGACTCGCAGCTGGACCCCCGGGCCTGCGCACAGAGCCACAGCCTTCGGAACTAGTGGCTCCATCGGCACCCTTCCGACGCCCTCAGGACATTTCTCGTGGCCCCTGCACTCCCGCAGATGTGTAAACAGCACCAGGGTCGGAGCCACAGGAGTCCGGCCCTCCGGGCTACTCACCTCGGGCGTTTCCTTCCATCTGGTCACCTGCCGGTGTACAGGTGGGGACACAGAGGTACAGAGGGCACTCGGCTGTAGCCCAAGGCAAAGACGTGGGGCAGGAGGGCCGGACCCAGGCTGCCTGGGCAGGAAGCCAATGGCCACACCACTGCCCGCACTTGCTGGATTTCAGATGAGGAACCAGTTTGACAGGCGGCGTGAAATGAGTGGGGAGGAGCCTTGTCCGAGTGTGGAAGGCAGCCGGGGCAGGTCCCGGGGGAGGTGGCAGGGGGCTGGACAGACAGCTGGAGGGAGCCCTTGCAAGGACAGCTCAACACGCCTCGCTGCTCTCTCTGCTCAAGCCTACGTGTGCCCCGTCCAGGGTCCGGGCGGCAGCATGGACCCCGGAGCCCAGCCTGGTCTCCGTGTGCCAGCGAGCTTCTGGGAGCCACCAGATAGGAAGGAGAGCGTGGTCCCCGCCAAGTCTCGTCACCCACGAGGCTGTCCCTGGACTGATACCATATGCAGCGTCTGTCTCCAGGACACCCCAGGCTCCCTCCCTCGGAACCAGGACTTTCGTCAGGTGCTCCTGGGCTCCTCCTCCCTCCCACCTGCCCCGGACCAGCCCTGCACATCCTCATCGGGACAGGGACCCAAGGCCTCGTGGACTTGTCAACTCAGGGGTGAGCACGTGGGTGTGGCCCGTGACTTGACTTAAAGGGATGAGGTGGGGGTCTCAGACCACTGGGTGGAGGACAGAGCAGTCCCTGCTGGGCCTGCTCATCTGCTCTCCTGTGAGCGGGGCTGCCTTGGCTACCCAGTGGCCACAGGGGTGTGGGGCACTGACCTAGCATGGGGCGCGCAGCTGTGCCTGGGGACTTGAGTCCATCTCTGTGGCAGCAGGGGGGCACCTGACAGCTGTCGCAGCCCTGTCTCTGGGGCAAGTCCTGGATCCGTGGAAAGGGACCCCCCAGGGGTCCAGGCTGAGGTTCAGCCTGGTTGCAACCGCTGTCTCCAGTGGGAAGTGTCCCGTTCGGCTCAAACAATGTGGGTAGCCCAACGCCCAGGAGATGCCTCCCATTCCAAGCGCATCTTTACGACACATGCTGAGAGCTTTCTACCCTGAGCACAGAGTCCACTGTTCGCTGGCTCCTGGTGATAATCCTGGCCTGCGCAGGGGTGGTGCGCCTGGGGCGGGGCTCTCCCTGCCACGGCTCCTCCTGCTCTTGGTGCTGCCCCAGAGCAGCTGCACCAGGCACCCGGCACCGAGCCGGCTTCTCCTTGGGCTGGACAGCGGCTGGAGCTGGGAAATCCACCGTAAACACCTTCCACCTGGCTCACAGGCTCCCAGGACGGAAAAATGAATGCTGTGCTCTTGTTGAAGGAAATGAGACTTCACTGACCTCGGGAAAGAGTGGGAGTCTTATAAAGTAACAAAGGTTAAAAATCAGTGCAATATGTAAAAATTACGTCTCCATCTTGGTATCAGACATAATTCGTCTGGATGCACAGAAAAACGCAGAGAGACAAGGTGTTTGTTTCCCATGCTTGTAGGTGCGTCTCGCTCATGAGCTGTTTCATTTCTTCTCCTCCTCGTCTGGCAGCCACGCAGGGAGGGAGCCGGTCCCGGGGTCCAGGGACCTGGGTACACACCCTGTCTCCTGAATGCACTGCTTATCCAGCAGAAAATCGCCTGACCTGGCAAAGCCCCAGTGTCCCATCCTAGCACATACCCACCAGGCAGGGCAGGACATTGTGGTCCAGGGGCCAGAGCCGATGGGCACGAGGGAAAAGGGCTGTGGTCCTGCTTGTCCTCATCACCCTGCGTCCCCAGGCCAGGTCCCCAGGTCTGGGCCGAACTCTGCGGATCGGGAAAAGGGGATGAGGGCCCCCCACCCTCGCTCCCCACCACGCTCGCACTGGTGAGTGGACAGCTCCTTGGATGGGGCCTGGCTCCCAGTGGGTGCCCTCCCCTCCTGAACTTGGGTTCCCACTCTCCCCACAGCTGTAGTTTGCTGTCTGTGGGCACTCAGTGGTGCTCCAGCAACTCCACCTGGGGCAGGCCCATTAGGGTTGCCCTTGTGGTCTCGGGCTGCAACAGAAGTTGGACGTTCAGGATGCAAATCTTCATCAAGAATCCTTTCCTAGACAGACTAGTAACACACATCAAGAGGCTGGCCATCAGAAAGGCATCCTGATAATTTACGTGATTAACAGATTATAAAATAATAAACTTTTAAAAGCTATATGGAATAAGATTGTGTCTATGGAAATGAATCTTAAAAGAAGCCCCAAGAAAGAAAGAAAGAAAGAAAGAATGAGCATGTCGCTTCATTGAAGATTCATAAATGTAACTGAACACTGAAAATTATGAAAGAAAATGCAAGGGGACATTGGCTTGGGGGGGGGTCACTAATCACTCCGCTGTCCCTAGGATTGCTTTTGGCGAGTTTGCAGCGTTACCCGGGACTTGCAGGTTGGGGGGGGGGGGGCACGCTGCCACCCCTCCCCACCCAGGGTGCCCTGCAGGGCGGGCGCGGTGCACTACCTGGTTGTTCTGCGCTGAGAGGTCCCCTTCTGTCCACTGTCCCCCCGGGGTGAGCTCCAGCCCACCAGTCAGTCTCAGGGGCACTGCCTGTTTCCTGCCCCCCAACTTTATATAAACCCCATGTCAAACTGAACCTCAGATCTCATGTTCTTAAAGCCAAAGTCAATACATTTTTTGTGACAGATGTGTACACGTACAAAAGGCAACATATCTGGTAAGAACACAGTGGAATGAAATGCAGCTAAAGTTGTGAAAACTAACATGAAATAAAGAGTGAATATTTTAATACCCTTTAAAATGCAACAAAAACGACACCGAAAGGGACGGTTTCTGAAATTCTATCATTTCCCCCTCTCGTTTCATCTTCCTGGAGCGAATGCTTTGAAAGAAGACACCACCAGGGTCAAGCCCCACAGCTACCTTCGCTGAGGACAATTTCCCCTTGAGGAATGAAAAAAAAAAATGATTAAAATATAGGTCTTTAACAAGGCGTCATGAAAAGGTGGTTTTGTTCTTCAGATTCATTCGTTTTTCTGGCCGAGAGCAGGGCTTTCAGCGGCACCACCACCGTCATCGAGAAGGGAGGAAAGCGGTGGTGATATAAATCAGCAAAGGTTAATGACGGGGATGTGAGGAGAGGGGCTTGTTTACAGAAATACCGTGCAATTTAGAATTTTACAGGAGACTTAATGCCGCTGCTTGGCAATCACTGAAATCAACAGCCCAGAAAACAGTGACATTAAGAAAAATATGACCGTTATAATCATCCCCAAATAAGTCAATTAGCGTGAGGGCGCAAACTGGCGATTACTTGACCCATTTGGCTTGCACTTAAGTGAAGAAAAAATGTCCCCCTATTATGCCAAGACCGCTGGATTGTGACCTGTTTTGCATCGCGTGGAATGTGCACCAGCCTCCGGTCGGAGGGCTCGGGCGCAGGGTGCCGGCTTCTCCCGTGCCTGGCATCCAATAATTCTGACCCTTGACATTTGTAATCATAGGGAAAAAAAGGCAATTTATAATTGCGTTGTTCAAATGAAGGTGGGGGGGAAATTCAATCTGCTATTATACAAAAGCGGTGACGGCTGTCTTCACCGAAAAAAAAGCAACGCAAGTCAATTTGTGAACTTTGGCACCAGACGACCTTTAGAAACACAACAATGCACCGAATTTACAAGCAAGAGCGGCCCATGCAAATGACCCGGCCGAGCCTCTGGATGAGAGCGGCGGCAGCATTATGGAGAATGCGTCCGCAAAACAAATTAAGACTGTTACTTAAATGTCACGGCACACTATTGTGTTTGGCTACAGATCATTACACCTGATACTAACACTTTAAAAAAACTGTAATAACTTGGGAAATATTACATTGAGTGCCCACATGTTTAAAGCAAAAGGAAAAAAAAGAGGAGAAAATAGGTTTCTGAAGTAATTTAAACATCACTAGTCTACGACTGGAGGGAAAGGTCAAAATTTAAGTAAGCTGAAAGGAACACGAATGGTGAGCGAAACACACAACCAGGAAGATGGAAAGAGCAGGGAGCGAGCGCAGGCACCGGGCGGGCATGCGGCGGTGGGCGGCAGTTCCGCGCCTGCGCGGCGGGGGGCGCTGGCGGGGCGGGCGCCGCGGCGGGCAGGGCGCGTTACCTTCGGTGTTGGTGCTGCTGCTGCTGTATATATTTCGCAGGCTACCAACACGGTTTAGTTTCCATGCTTTGCGTTTGGCTGCATCCCGAGAGCAGAAAGGGGAGAGGGGGGGGAAAGAGAAAACAAAAAGGAGAAGAAATCAAATGAAAGGGGAGAAAAGAATGTCAAAGTAGCACGTGACGTCACCTGGGGAGGCGGTGGGCGCTGGTGGGTCCCGCCGGCCTGTGCCCCCCGCCCCCGCTGCCCCTGGAGCTCAGGGAGGGCTGAGGCGCACCCGCCCAGGCAGGGGTCCCAGCATCCGGCCCACTGCGGGGGGATTTGCATGGCTGCTCCACATGGCTACTCCCTGTCCTTGGGGGCTGGTGGCATCGCTTAAAGGAGCTGTGGTGCCAGTGGCCACGAGCCCTTTGATTTGGCAAAACCGGGCTGCCAGTCAGAGACCCTGGTGATCGGCAGGTCCCGAGTGCGCTGCAGGCGGGGGTCTTCACACCCAGGGCCATCAGAGATGAGGACCCCCCCCTCAGACATACTCAGATCTGGACTGCCACCTACACCAGCAAAACTGCTACCTTCTGCAGCTGTTGAAGGGTCTGGGGCTCCCCCTCGCAGGGCTGTGGGAGGCTCTGGGTAGGGACCCGAGGACCCACAGAGCACACGCGCCTCTCTAAGCACTCAGCTCATTGAAGAAAGCGCCAGAAAGGAAAACCAGATACCAAGTTACCCAGAGGACCCCCGGTTCAGACATCAGATGCAGAACCAATTTAACGCGGGTGGGGTCCACCTCCCACCCTCGCGCTGTGTGCAGTGATGGGTGGTCAGGGAGGGGGACATCCCCAACATTCTTCATCAGTCCCCACCCTCCTGGCCACCCCTAGATCAGGATGTGGTCAGTGAGGGATCCGGACCAGCGCGCTCTCCACTTCCACAGCCAGGAAGGGACACCAGTGAGGCCTCCCCTAGGCGAATGGAGTGCAGGCCAGCAGCGCGTTCCCGGAGGAGTGTCTGAAGCGCCCGGAGGGGACACAAGGCTGCAGGGGCCAGTGGTCAGCTCTCACGCCAACCCACCCCGGATGCAGGTGCGCTGGCTGGTCCTGCCTACGGTGGGCTTGGAGCCCGGGTACTCAATCTCAGAGCACGCGGCGGGCTCTGCTGTGCCAAGTCCAGCGGCCAGGGGTGCGGCTGGGTCTCCACCACCCGTCCTATTGTGCGGTCAAGCTCAGGGGCTTGGGGTACGCTGGGTTTCCCTGAGTAACAACGTAAAGTGCACGCATGAAGGAAGGACATCTGGGGAAGCGAATGTAATTCTGTACGGTACTGTGTACTCAGGAGGCAAACTTTACGTAACGGTGAGAGAAAGAACTAGCTGCCATTTGCTTGTCACCTGATTCCAAGAGAAAAATTAAGCTTTAATGAAACGCCTGAGAATTACTCTGCAGCTGGAAAACAACAAATAATTGAGTAAGAAATGCAGCCTGTCAACTGGTAGGCATCCAAGCTGGGTGACGGAAGCCCTCTGCCACGCACGGGTCTAGCTTCCATTTTTCAGAGACGGGTCCCCTCACCTCTCCATCCTCGGGTTTCTCTGGTGTACCTGTCCCAGGCAACGGCATACCTGGGTAAGGGGGCTTTGCGTACCCACCAGGACAAATGTCATGCCTTAGAGGCAGGGACCCAGCCCGGTCGGGTTTCCAATGTTTCCCTTAGAGACGGATGTTCAGTGAACCGCCACCCGGCTCTGCGGGCAGAGCAGGCTTCCACAGGCTGAAGCCCTGCCATGGGCCCATCCGTCACGGTTCCGGAAAGAGCAGCCACATCCTCACCTGAAACTCACCTCCATCCACATTTACATATAAATAGGCAGAATGAGGCCTGGCCCCTGGAAGGGGGTAGCTGAGGCGAGAAAACCTCTCCTCACCTGCTTGATGTCTTACATTTTTCATACTCTGATCGCCCGTCGCTGTACAGATGCATACGCAGGACGTGAACTCGCCGCCTGGTTTTCTATTAACCTATTGATGAAATAATCAATTTCCACGTGTAAAATGTCATGCCTTTTTCTTCTCCTTAAACAGATGGAGGGTTCCTGCCTGATACAAGGGTCCTGATACGTGCATTTGTCTCCCGGGGCATCGGTTGCTCCAAGTTCACTCGTTCGGAAGCTTCAACAGGGAAATACAGCCACACGATCACTGATAAAATCAGGTTCCAGGCAAGGTGGCGGCCCGGGTTCGCCTCGAAGGGAAACGGAGGAGGGACCCCACCTGAGGGCTGCGGGCGGCTCCCACCCGCCAGGACACAGCCTGGCCCCAAGCCTGCAGCTCCCCTGGCCTTCAGGCCTTGAGCCACCCGGCGATTCTCAAGGACTTCACTGTAGACTCGCTCAGAAACTTCCATTTTTGGGGCTCACCTTTGTTTTTGTTAGGAAAAAGATTTAGGAACATAGTTCCTTCCATTTAAATACAGGCTAACTTGCTTCAATATTTTTCTCTAATGTTACCTTACACAAGAACGTTTTATTTTTTAAAAAGCCTGCACCCATGGATGTGCTTGTTGATTTGAGAGAGAGGTGGGGGTGGGAGGTGGGAAGACAGAGAAACAAAGTCAGAGAAACATTGACAGCCTGCCTCCCTTACGTGCCCTGGCCAGGAATCGAACCCACAACCACGCTCCAACCAACGAAGCCAGGGCACAAAAACTTATTTTAATACGGATTTTCACCTGTTACCAGACAAGAAAGCAGCAGAATGTGGGCACCGTGTCCCTGTTTCCTAAGCGACTGTTACGGTTATCAGAGAAGCAGCCGTCTCCTGGGTCAGTAGGTGCCAGTCACCACACCTGCTGTGGCGGTTTCCATGGTACGACGTCCCTGAACTCTCAAGTGCTTGAGAGCATACGCGCAAGTCACAGTGGAAATAAAACCCCGCAACGTACGAGTTCAGGTCTGGTGCGAACTAACTGTCAGCTGGAACGTGGACAGCGAGCTTGAGCTCCCCTCACCTAGGCCTGCAAATGACATGGAACTTTCTGAACCCAATGACGGTCGAGACAGACGTCCAGGAGGGTGTGAGCCTCATCACGGCACCGGAAGGAGTGCACTTCCTAGGGATGGAAGGGGTCAGAGCTCGGAAACAGGTGGGCTAGGACAGTACACAGATGCACCCCCGCACCGTGAGAAGCCAAAACCCCGACTCCCACGTAGTGAGAGTGGTGTCGCTCATTTACCCTGAGGAGGACGAGACCGCGGGCACGCGCCCACGGAAGGTGCTCCCGGCCAGCTCTGCCCTCCAGCACAGGAGGCCCCCCGACACCGCTGTGGGAAAGCCCCCCAGCACGTGGAGGGTCCTGGGACGCAGCACTTGCTGAAAAGAACCGGCTGGTGCCCACGTGCGAGGGTTGACGGACCTCCTGGTACCAGGCCCCCCGAGAGGCAGGCAGGGGCCCCCCGAGCCGCACACCCGAAGAGGCCAGGCTGGTGTCACCTCTCGTTCTCGGGGGGTTTCCTCCAGGTGCTGTGAGCTGCACTCGAGGACGACCAGCGCGGGCGGCGTCACGCGCTCACTTCCTCCTAATTGCTAACAGTCCCCGGCCCCTCGGGAGGCGGGGGTGCGGAGGAAAACACGCCAACCCGGCTCTGTGCTAAGTGAGAGTGGCTGGAATCACTTCGAGTTAACGACTCCCGATCATTACGCACCACCTGGTTTGGTGGAACCTACAGCTTTCCATGCGAGTTCACGCGATGCTCACAGATGATTTAAAACTTGACTTCACAGGAAAATTTTTATTTTGCGTATCTGAGCAAAATACTTTTTTCCCTTCCTGCAGCCTGGGAGTGTTGGAGGACTCGCGCCAGATGGCAGATCTCCAACCTGAGACCCTCCGACCAGCGCTTCCCGCTGGAATAAACACATTCCTGCCTGTTGGCCGGCTCCCGTGTGCAGGTTTTACCCCGATCACTGTTCCGAAGACCCCAGACTTAATGCCACCTCCGGTCTCCTCCTGATGGCACCTGATTTGACAACTATTCCTCAAGTAGCTGATTAGAAAACAATGCAGCTGTGAGGACCGCTGATGATCTTGGGGTGCATGAACCGCATCCCTGGCCAGCCGGGGCCCGCCAGCCAGGGGAGGCTCTGCAGCCCCAGAATCAATTCAGAGAACTGACAAGGTCATTCTGCCTCTGAGGAGGAGGGTGGCGGAGAGGGTGTGCTATGCACATCCATGAACTCCCTGTCTCAGAAGTAAACAAACGGTCCCTCCCTGCATTCGGGGGTGCGCACCTGCACGCCTCAGAGGCCAGGGGTCACGTGGTCAGATGGCACTGCCTGGTCCACGGCAGACATGCAGCCATTTATCTTGGAAGGCGCATCGGCACACATGCTGCTCATGCAGAAGGGGCCGGTGCTCCTCAGAGCGTTTCAGGCTGACACTGACACCAGGACACTTACGAAGCGCGCCCCCCCCCAGGGACCATCACAGGCAGGACAGACCCCTTGCATGTCCTGTCACTTTGGCACAGCTGGTAGCCGGTGATGTCGTGGCAGCTCTGAGACAGATTTCCTTTGACCCGGCCATGGGAGCGTCCGCCTGCTGGACGAGACCGGGCCCGCAGTCTGCTCGTCTGAGGAGCGGGTGCGTTTTCGAGGAGATGCAGCCCCCAGCCCCGCAGCCCCTGGCGTGGGAGCATCTGTGTCAAGGGCGTTAAAGGGCCTTAAACGAAACTGGAGCCCGGCACACGTGGGGCACACGTTCCAGAAGCCGATACCTTGGTCACCGCCCGTCTCCAGCACGACTGGTGTCCTTATTGTAAGTCAAATTAAGTGAAATTCTAAAATAAGGAACCAACCCTTAATTATAAAAATTTGGTTCGATGTCTAATAACTCATCATGGCTTTCTTTACAGCAAATACAATCCCCGTGCTGGCAACTTCTTTCACTGCTTAGGCTCACAAGCTGCCGGACTTCTCCATAGTGGGCTAATGTAGACTCTCCAGAAAAGACTATGAACCCTGGAAAACAGTGCAAAAAACCCCAAACTAAGTCCCCCTGGCTGGCGGCTCAGTGGACAGGCGCTGATCTACAAACCCAAAGGTCAGAGCACAGAACCAGGTTGCAAGCCAGGTCTCCAGCCAGGTCCGCAGCTGGAGACAGGTGAAAGGCAACCACACATGGATGTTTCTCTCTCTTTATTCCTCCCTCTCTGCCCTTCTAAATGTTATGAATTAAAAGTAAAATCAGTTAATATTTAAATAACAGCAACAACAACAACAACAACAAAAAGCTAAGTAAAACTCTAGGATATACCATAAAACCTTAAGTTCCAAACAGGCAGAGAGTGGGGTTTCCTTTCGGCCTGAAACATCCAGAGAGCACAAGTGGGTTCAAGTGTGCCCGAACTCACCGGGCGTTTGTTCCGGTGCCAGGAGCGTACCCCTTTCAACAGGGACTAGGTGGGGAGGGACTTGGGGGTCGGACCCGTCGGGGCCCATCTGCAGCGCAGACGGTCAGTTCAGCTTGTTCTCACGAGCAGACGAGAAACTCGTCAGTAAGTGGCGGACAACTCCCTGCTTGTCTGCACGGAGCAGCAGTTGTGAGAAGGGGAACATGTTTGCAGGGTGGGGCGGCTCATCAGGAAACCGACACTGTCTGGGGTGTAGGACAAGGTGACAACAGAAACCACGAGGAATAGATTTTTGTATATTTTTTAAGCCTCTGTGAATGCTGTTCTATGTACCGTAATCACTAGCTGGTTGCCATTCAAACGAGGAACAAAGGGCGAATCCAATTCCCACTTACGGGAAGGAAGGCTCGAGGCAGGTCGTCCACTGTGTCTACGGGGCTGGGCCGGCCGACGCTCAGGGCCACCTGAGGCCTCTGGAGGCAGAAATGAGTGATAATGGGAAACATTCGTCTCATTTTCCCCTCTCTTTCTTCTCTCCTTTCTTCTCAATTTTCTCCAATAGAATACATTGCAAGCTTTTGTAGGATTTTTTTTTAACACAAAATCTTCCTCAATGATTCCAGAAAAAAAATAGTTTTTAATAAAACTTCAAATTGCACTATCTTATTTCAAAGGCAGCGGCCAGTTACAGCAGCTAATCAAAGGCTCAATTATTCCGCGGCTGCCGCCCGTCCCCCTCGCCGGGCTGTAATTGAGGGGCTGTGATCGCTGGACCACCAGCCGCAGCACCGGCAGGCCTGGCGTTTCATCTGCCATCTCCGGGCTGACTTCCCACCCCCACCCCCGTGAAACGATACACTTCAGGCTAGTCAGCCATTCGCGCCCCCTGAACCGGAGGAGACTCCTGAAGACATCTTCCAAAACCATTTTACGCTTCTGCATGTAGAAGGCCCTGACCGGACCCCTCCCAGGAGTGTTCTGAGCGGCGGCCTGAGGGCCACGGGAGCTGTGAGGTACATGGCCTGTGGCCCGGCCGCTAAGCGCACGGGTCAGAGCAGGGAAACGACAGGAAGCCGAACACTGCAGCCTGTCGCTGCCGGGGAGACGCCGTCCCTCCCACACCAACAGATCTATCCCCGTGGAACAAGTGTCTTGGCTGTAACGGCCCAGCTTTCCAGCATGCTCCACGGTCACTGTCACGTTACAGAACAAAGTCACTGTTACCCCAGGAGAACGGGAGCAAACACAACAAAACTAGCAACAGTGTCTCATGGGAGCAAACACAACAAAACTAGCAACAGTGTCTCATCTCTTTAAAAGTGATTGAAGCCCTGGCTGGTAGCACAGTGGTTAAGGCGCCGGCCTGCGAACCCAAAGGTCGCAGGTTCAATCCCCAGCCAGGGCACATAACCAGGCTGCAAGCCAGGTCTCCTGCCAGGTCTGTGGCTGGAGGCAGGTGAAAGGCAACCATACATGGATGTCTCTCTCCCTCTCTCCCTTCTCCCCTTTCTAAAAATAATGAAATAAAATCTTAAAAAAAAAAAAAAAAAAAAAAAGAAGATGGAAATACGCCAACGTTATTCAGCTTCTAGCCAGAACACAGTGGACGCACTGGAAGAATATTTTAATCTTGCAAAAGCAAAGTTAACTCCACACTAGTTCCAGATTACGAAACCACAACCAATCTAACCAGCCTTTCCACGTTGGTTTTATTTTTCCATGTTGTTTTTGATTTTTATCCATGTATGTACGTGGTTATCAAACTCACAAGTACAGCTTGGATTGAGGCCTGCACGACTTCTGAATGGAAGGAGTTAGGTGACCAGTTTTCGTAACTGCTTGCGGCATTGGCAAACCAAAGCTGTAGCCATACCTTACTGTTAAACGTTTAATTATTTTCAAGTTTATGCTATTAAAAATACTAACTTACTATGGAAATAAGTGGTTAAGTGCCCAAATATCTTTCGACACACACACGGACTTCTCTGCCCCGTCGGCTGGAAGAGCCAGGCACAGCCCACCGGCTGCCACACTGCGGCACCCGGCTCCTCCGTCGAGCGGAGAGGGGGGCTCCCTGGAGAAATGGCTGCGTCAAGCACTGAGGCAGCGAGTGCACAGGACGAGCCTGGAGCCTCTGGCCGCCCGGAAGGGAGGAGGTGCTAGACGCACACGCGAGATCCATGCAGACGTGACGGGAAGGCCTGGGAGCCAATGGAAAGGGCTCCCGATGGCCGAGGCTGGGGCAAGTTGCCCAAGATCACCAAGTACAAAATGCACTCCCAAGAGTCCATATGGATGGGAATAAGTGGCTGGATCAATGAGTTCAAGGGGGAGAAGAGCTAAATTCCTCGGGGCATAACTCCCCACCTGCTATGCGAGGGCTGTGCCGAGACTGCGCCCCAGGAGGGCAGGGCGCGGAGAGAGCGGGAGGGCGCAAGCCTGCTGACCAGAGGAGAGCCAGGCGATCGGAGGCCCGGCCAAGGGCGCCCAAGGGAGTGACACCTGAATGCCGGGCGTGTGGCCCTGGGGATGGGTCCTGGAACAGAGAGAAGGCACCAGGGGAACACTGGGGAACCCAAACCAAAGACAGGCCTTAGCGACTGTCCGTGAATCTACCTCCCTCCACCGAGCAAACAGACCGCACTGACGAAAGCAGTCAGTCACGGCGGACACTGCACGCACGTTTGCACGTGTGGGAGAGTGTACCGGAGTTTCCCGTGTACTTCAACCTCACGTCTTCCACCTTTCAGAAAGGTAAACTATGAAAACACTATTATAAGCATGTTGGGACAAGACTGTAATTCTCCCCCAATCATTTTAATTGTTTCCTTAGAAGATGCCAGGAGTAACGCTGAAGATGAAATACTCTGTGTCCGTGTTCTTACAACGGCCAAGCCGTGGAAGCCCTGGGGCCGTAAGCCAGCGGATGAACAAGCTGGGTTCCCATAAGCAATGGAGTATGACTCGGCCGGGAAAACGAAGGCGATCTTACTGCTGGTGACAGTGTAGGTGGACCCAGAGGGTGTGTTACGCTAAGAGACATAAGTCAGAGAAAGACACATACCATGTGTCTTATATGTGCAATCTAATGAACAAAATAAACAAAACCGAAACAGATGTGCAGATACGGAGACCGGACGGAGGGCTGCCCGACGGCAGGGGAGTCGGCAGGGCTGGGTGATCAAGGTGAAGGGACTGGGGACACAGATTGGCAGTTATGGGATCGTCACAGGGACGTGAGGGTGGCACAGGGAACGTCATAACTACGTGCATGGTGCCAGGCAGGTCCTAGACTTACGAGGAGAATCAGTTCGTAAATTAATGTCAAACCACTATGACATATACCTGACACCAATGTAAAGAAACGCTGAGTGTCAACTGTAGTTAAATAATAAACAGCAAAACTATTTAAAATAAATCAGTTTGTAAATTAATGTCAAACCACTATGACATACACCTGACACGAACGTAAAGAAACACTGAGTGTCAACTGTAGTTAAATAAAAAACAAAGAGCAAAACTATTTAAAATAAATGGCACAACGGGAGGCAAAAAGAAAAAGCCCACCCAAGCTCACAACCGCAGCGTTAACAACTGTCACGGCAGAACTCAAGAACGTGAGACGGCCCTGGCTGGCGAGGCCAGTGGCCAGAGCGCCGGCCTGCGAACTGAGGTGTCTCCATCTCGATGCCCGGCCAGGGCACAGGCCTGGCGTGCGCGCCTGGTCCCCAGGTGGGCGCACAGAGGCCACCAGTGCCTCCCACACTGACATTTCTCTCCCTCTTTTTCTCCCTTCCCCTCTCTAAAAATGAATACAATCTTTAAAAAATTAGAAGCTGCACACTGGACACTGCGGCGAGCAGAGCACCAGCGTGGGTGCAGGTGCGGGCGGCCGCTGGGCCAGTAACGGGACAAATAAAGGACGAGGGCTGCTGCTAATCGTTTATTGAATAATGAGACTGACACAGCTGATAAAAGGTTTCAATCTTGAGGAAAATGACTGATCGGTTTTCGGTTTATTGGCACTGCCATTTGTGTGACAAACGGCGGGAAGCCCTGCGTTAATCTCCGCACACCCCCCGAGCCGGGTGGCAGCCCCGCTCGCTCGCAGATGATCAGGGACAGCTAATCACCCCGCGTTCGGAGGCCGCGTGGCTCCACGTGGCGCTTCATCAAGGCTGAGCGCCCAACGCACTGCACCTGGGTTTCTGGGGCGGAGGAGACGGGACTACAGGAAGAGGCCCAGCAGCAGCGGAGACAGGGAAGGGCTGGGAGTTGCCGTCCCCTCCCGGAGAGGTGGGTCCTAGGTGGGGCCACAGCAGGATGGTGTCTGGGGAGCTTAGATTCTGGAGCAGCACCTGGTCTGCAGCGTCAAGGTGGCCTGTCACCTGCCAGTGCTCGGCCGTGTGCCCGCAGACCTACCTGCCTTCCGCCCTGGACGCAGTGCGCGTGCTCCCTCTCCGGTTTTTCCCGTTTCTCCTATCGGAGGGTTGTAGGTAGCGTGGCTTCAACGAAAGGAAGGCGTTATTCAAATAACACAAGTATTTCCATGATACTCGATGCTGACTCATTCTAGTTTGGACAAAAACCCAATCAGCTGAACATGCTTCCCCCCCAAGAAATTCACGGAACATGGAAACCCACGCAGCCTCGCCTCCTGGGCACCCACCGCTGCCTGGCGCCTGCATCACCGGGCAGGGGGCAGGTGGGGTGACGCAAGGCACAGAGGGCAACCCACACGCAGCTCGTCAGAGTGGACAGTAACTATGACGGTGGTGATGCGTTTATCGTCTTCCAAACAGAAAGGAACGAGCCCCCGTCCTACAAGACGGAACTTGGGTAATGTGAAAAGAAAGGAGTCTGGGGTGCATTTTACAAACTGTTACGTTGGCCAAAAAGTCTTAGTTTTTTCCATGCGATGGTTTAGAAGCGCTTAGTTGTCTTTAACTTCATTTCAAACAATCCTGCTCCATCTTATTGTGAGAGCTGTCATGTCAGCATGCATTTTATTTATTTCTAAGAATTTTTTAATTTTTAGGGGGAGGGTAAGAGAGGGAGAGAAACATCCATGTGTGGTTGCCTCTTGCGTGCCTGGCCTGCAACTCCGGCAGGTGCCCTGACTAGGAATTGAACCAGCCACCCTTCAGTTCACAGGCCAGCGCTCAGTCCACTGAGCCACACCAGCCAGGGTGTGGCATGCATTTAAAAACAAACAAAAACAGCCCTAGCTGGTGGCACAGTGGATAAGTTGCTGCCTAAAAACCCAGGGGTCACTGGTTCAATTCCCAGCCAGGGCACATACCCAGGTTGCAAGCCAGGTCTCCAGCCAGGTCCGAGCTGGAGGCAGGTGAGGGGCAGCCATGCACTGATGTCTCTCTTCCTCTCTGCCTCTTTCCCTTCCGCGCTCTCTGAAAATTATAAATAAAATCTTTAAAACAAAAAAACAAAAACAGCCCTAGCTGGTGGCACAATGGATAAGTTGCTGTCCTGCGAACCCAAAGGACGCTGGTTCGATCCCCAGCCAGGGCACATAACCAGGTTGCAAGCCAGGTCCGTAGCTGGAGGCAGATGAAAGGCAACCATACATTGACGTTTCTCTCCCTCTCTGCCTTCCTCCCTTCCCCTCCCTCTAAAAATAATGAATCTTAAACAAAAAAACCCAAAACATCACAATTGGTGACTTTTTGTGCAGCCATTTTAATATTGACGATGGAAGAAAACAGGGATCATTTCTGGTGTGTTACGCTTTGTAATTTCAAGAAATGTAAAAACGCAACTGAAACACAACAGAAGACTTGTGCAGTGTACGGAGAAGGTGCTGTGACTAATTGAATGTATCAAAAGTGGGTTGCGAAGCTTCCCCGTAGTATTGACATTCTGGCCAAATAATTCTTCGCTGTGGGGCTGTCTCAACCATTGGAAAATGTTTAGCAGCAACTGGCCTCCACCTACTGGAAGCCAATAGTGAGATAGTGATATACTCAAAGTATCCAAATCACTCGTTATTGGTGAAAATTTTAAAAATGTGTCTCTCTTTATGGAAAAAACGAAGTAGACTTTTTATCTCCCGAGCCTTGGGTACTTAAGTGACCGACCTAATCTCCCAATGCGTTGCACATCGTTGGCTGCCCTGGTCACACTTTGGTACACAAACTGGACTCCAAGAAAGGAAGTGGGCAGGCTCTGTCCTTCACTCTCAAAACGGATGAGCTCACTGAATCGTAGCAACTGTCCTATAAGGCAGAGAGCAGGGTCACCCCCTTTGTAACTGGGAGCACTGAGGTGGGAGAAGACAGAGACTTGGCCTGGGGGGACCCCACCAGGAAGAGGTGGCACTAGAATTTAAACTCCGGAGGCCCGGTTCCTAACACCTTCTCGTCTGCCTGGTGCCATCACGCCGCCACCTGAACGGTCTCCGGCCACCTTTGAATTCTTCAAGTAAAATAACTGGGAACTAGAAACCCTCCTGGGCAAACAAAGATAATTCATTGTGATCGGAAACAGGAGATCACATGTAATGGATGATGGCAACAGTCACCTGCGTGTGTCCAAAAGGAAAGAGGACCAACGACCCTCCTGGACGCGCTGGACCCACCCCCGGCAGGGCGTGCGGGTTTGAGGGGGCCAGCTGCCTGAGCGCCGCCCTCCACCTGGTGCGTTTCCCGCTGTTCAAAGGGCAACAGAGCGAGCCCTGCCTGCACCCCACCCCCCATCTGCTATTACGAGGGAGACTGCCACCAACCTGCAATCCCCATGGTGGCTCCCACTGACCCAGACACAGGCTTTCTGCAGGCAGGTGGGGTCCCCCAACCTCTTGGGGTGAGGGCTGAGTTCACGTTTGGGGGGGAAACAGAAAAGGTCAAGAGTGCCTGCTGATCCTGACTGCGACACCAGTTAGCTGCCCTGTCGGGATTCCGCCTTCACTGATGGAATTTTCCCCTGGCCTCTCCTGCCTGTCTCCACGTGTGAGCTCCGGGTTCACCTGTCCAGGTACCATCGCCGGGCTGGAAACAGCATTGCATAGGTGCCCACTGCATCAAGTTGTGGCCTTAAAACGTGAATCATTTGCTAACTGTGGATTTGATCATTTCCAAGTGTTGTAAAAACCCCTCTTGTCAACCTATGCAGCCATGGTAGAAGGACAAGTTTGCAATGGCTTGAACATCAGCTTATGAAAAGGAAGAAACAGCCTTGTGGCAGTGACGATAAAATCTGTTTTGTTTGAATCTAATTTGGGGGAGTCTTAGAGGAGCCATAATTTGGAGAAAAGACCTCTCGAGACAGGCACACAGCCTTCCAAAGGTGGGACGGGGCCAGTCGCTGTGGACAGGGTCTGATCAGTGGCTGACACGTGGTGAGGAGTAACTGGTGATTATTGCTGATAGCGGGTCAATTTCAATTTGCTGCTTTGTGATTGGTCTTCTCTGTAGAGACTAGTCTCTCATCTACGTTGTGATAGAAAATATTTTTTATGAAATTGAAGAACCTATGCACACCTATGTTCATAGCGGCACTATTTACAATAGCCAAGTGCTGGAAACAGCCTAAGTGCCCATCAATGGATGATTGGATCAAAAAACTTTGGTACATATACACAATGGAATTCTATGTAGCAGAAAGAAAGAAGGAACTTGTACCCTTTGCAACAACATGGATGGAACTGGAGAGTATTATGCTT